>JABEVY010000085.1:0-47929 GCA_013364935.1 Fusarium anthophilum
GGCCTAGGGAGGGGAGGGGGGTGGTGTGATGGGTCCCGGGACCAGAATCAACCAATTCGAGTTCTGTCCTTGCCCGCCGTCCAGGGGTTAAATGACACCCTACGGCCTACCTAGGGACACAGAGTTCCGGGAAAAAACCATGATAAGCTAATTCTGGTCTGGCTAGTTTGTCTGAGGCACAGATGAAGCCTGTGTGCCCTTTCTCTTTTCTACCTCGCAGCCTCTTTTTAGCTTTGTCTTGCTGGCCATATGACATGGCGATGCCGAAACCCGCCAGTGGCCGCGATGCTGGGACAGACCCTGATTCAAGAAGTTATGGTGGCAACTCAAAACCATTTCACGGATCCATGTTTTATGGATATGAAGG
The DNA here is from genome assembly GCA_013364935.1 of Fusarium anthophilum. Classification (NCBI taxonomy): domain Eukaryota; kingdom Fungi; phylum Ascomycota; class Sordariomycetes; order Hypocreales; family Nectriaceae; genus Fusarium; species Fusarium anthophilum. Next base: position 368 of record JABEVY010000085.1, read on the forward strand.
AATTGTGCGTGGGGCCTCTTTGCTGATCATATGGTCCTTCAAACGCAACACCAACGCCAACTCCAATTGCATAATAGACAGTCACAGCTTGAGATCTGTGCAGCGTGCCGGCCCGGTATATTCAGTGGCATAGTTACTTGTAGTATCTAGTCTATCATCGTATGACGGGAAGAAGTGAAAACCCTTCCCCAGACGATTGTGATGTCGTGTCGTGCAGCGTGTCATGTGGGGGCAAATCATGCCTAGATTGAGCCTGACAGGCACCCTTTCCAGATGTTCCAAGCTTCGCGAACACACGAGAAGTCTGCCTTCTCTTGGAGGGGCAGACAGAGGATGTGACAACTGGGTAATCTTGCAGCAACTCGCTTTTAACTGTGTAACGCGGTAGCAACAAACGGCCTCGACTTATCCAACTCTTTGTCGAGTGTCTGTCTTTGGATCATCAAGCACACTCTTTATCAAACCCACGGCGTTTATGGGAGCGCTAATAACCCCAGTATCAACGTCATTATGGGGATCGACCCCGGCCACGTCCCCTCAACTCAAAGGCACAGGGTCGGAGAACCCCGCTGGGAGCGGACCGGGAACGATCTTAAGTCAGGGCGTGCAAGGTCTCGACAAGAGTCTCGATGCTGTTATTTGTTTTGGTTTTAGTGAAGAGATCAATCAGCCACAGAGTGTCGAGATGGAAGTCTAGAAGCGGGAATCTTGACTCTCGAAAGTACAATATCAGTCTGTCGGTTGGCGAAGATGAAACTGCTGTCTTCTCATTGAGGCTTTATGGTCATTTTTGGAGAATTATATTGAAGCAATCATCTTGATAGCCGGGCTCTCCGATTTCCAACTGCATTTTATGACCTACCTATTCCTGGTAGTGCATGTACATTTCTTTGACTGCACCAGGATCTTTTACAATAGTTTCGCCTAGTGCATCATTCTTCACCGGCTCTATTTTCTCTCATCTTCGTATGTGCTGCGGCTCTTTGGAATTCATCTGTCTTTCGCATCTACCTACTGCAGTTAGAAACCAAGACACAAGACCCCCACAAAACATGCACAGGAAGTTGTAGACATCATTGCACTTGGTAGGTGTGTGCTGCCACCACCTCCACATACCAGTTGGCTATACATTCGTATGATATCGGCTTCACCCTGTGCATAATGAAGCCATACCCAGTCAGCCGTGTTTGCGGTTACTCTCAAGCCAGCTTACAAAACATTGAGCCCCCTAAGTTCGAAATCGGAGCTCCCCTCCTCGCACGACTATGTAGTGACTATGCAGCAAGCACCGCTCCTTGTGTACCCCAAAGATGCAGGTATGGATCGTTGGTGTTCCAACTTGGGTTACATTTATGCATGTATTAGCCGGAATGGCGCGAACGAACCACGATCAAGAGCCGCCATTGTGTCCGTTCTCGATTGGTGTATGCTATGATCTTAGGTCTCCCCTCCACGGATCATGATGTTGCTCAGTGGTGAGATTATCTGATGCTAGCTCACAGGGGGACCACACATGTAAGATCTCCTGATTCTGATAATCGGGTTCGTGCTGATCAGGGTATTTGACGATAGTAGGCGTACAGTTCTTGGAACTAGATAGAATCTCACACTACATTATATGACGCCTGATGCTTGCTTGAAAGGAAGGCCATCAGGCTCAAACTTGAGACCTACCTTCAAGAAGATCAAGTACCAGCAAACAAGGTGCTATTATTGGGCACTGTTAACATGGCTAATGTTACTCGTTGACTCCGTCGTGTCAAAAACGATTCAAGGCTCTCCAGTGAAGGTACATTTGGAACAAGCTGGATTCTTCGTCCAACCCTGGCTGTTTACTCCCAACGTGAGACGGGACTGCAAGCCACATCGGCATCGCAATCTGGTGCCTGGATAAGGTAGGTAGAAATAATCGGCCGTATTGGCGGCACTGCAATATGAATACCCTCCATATCACCCAATCCATGCATAACTGAATACTTTGACCTAAGCATTACATTAGACCGGGAATCCCATTGACCTCTACGTAGGTTTCAGTTCGCAACATCTTCTGTATTCTTGTATTTAGATCATTGCCAAATCCCATGGAACATTTGCTGTGTAGCATCTTTACACAATTCGCTGTGACTGTATGGCCTGCACATTTTCGTTGTACGGTGGCTCTGAAGAATTAGTCTGTGATCTTGTGATCACTTGCTTCTGGACAAATAAGAACAGTTGCTATGAGAGATGTTTGATCAGAATAAACCAGACTCAAGATTATGCCATATTTCCAGTCGTGGCTTGTGCTGACTCAAGACTCGTTTGGTTGGTACATATATGATTGACGAGAAGTCTGCCAACTATACGCTGCAAGGTCGCAGAAGAACATTTCTTAAATACACTAGACAATGTCCTGAACAAAGCAGCATAGTGAGAAGGGGGCGACGGCGAAATGTTTGCAAGATGACAAAGTCTCATTGACTTGTGAGGTTCATCGTGCTTCCTGGGAGTGTAATCCTGGTGAACCCGAGGAGTTGAGGAAGCATCGTTTGATAGGCTACGACACCAAGCAGCAAACCTCCAATTATCCATGAATTGCCCCAGGAGTATTGCCCGTGATAACCCTTATTGAGCTGAATTTTGTAACTTGACTACGTTCTTGGGGGCAACAGAGGAGTATTTGCTGCGATGGTTGTCGAGAGAACTATAGGCGAGCAGACACAAAGAAGCACAAAAGACCATTGATCATCAAGGGGTGCGTGAAGACACTGTCTTGATGTTATGTAATTCCAACCTCAGGTCGGCAAAGCATACAGTCCCATGAAAAGAAGAAACTTGGCTGATCCCAGTCCTCTGGTATTGGAGAATATTACCAACTCCAGCGTATTTTTACATCCGAGGTCTGAATGGATACTAAAGTCGTTGGTGGATAGCTTGACCGGAAGCCTCAACATACCCTTCGTATTCCTAATGTCACGCTTTCCAAGTCCCTCAACGCCATAGCTGAATTAGGGTGCCATCCACGTCTGCAGAGAGCAGACTTGGGGCCAGAACAAGACGAAAAAACCTGACCGTCCGTCATCTGCCTGGGAGTTCAAATGGCGACCCAGATGAGCATGACAACTACGTCGAGACCCTTGCCCTCACCGCCATCATACTTGAAGGTCCACATGCCATCCTTCTTCTGGTCCCAGTAGGCGCCTGTGGCACTGTGCATTCCTCGTCGACCGACATGGGGCTTTCCGTCAGTGGCAGTCGCTTCGGAGCTCGTAGAAATGTGAGGCTCTTCAGCCTTGATCTCGGTGCCACCACGGGGCTTGTTCAGGGCGGACGTAGGGACGAGGTGCTGCACGATGGTGCTGTTGCATGCGAACTTGAACGAGGGAGCAGAAGCGCCCTCGGGGGTTGACTCAGAGATGACAGCTTTCAGAACAGAACTCTGCAATCATAGTCAATATTTCAGCTACAACGCTGTGCAGAGAGTTGTGTGTCTTCAACCTACAATAATTGTTGAGTTCCATTGCTCGGTCTTGTCATGGTCGTAGAATTCAGCGCTTCCAATCGCGCTGTTGCAAGCCTGTAATTGTTGTGATTAGTACACGCGTCGAAAGATACGGCCGTCTTGTTGGCGGTAAGCAGAGATGAATGGGCGACGTACATCAGTAGCGATCTGCTTGAGGCGGTTGGGGGGAATCGGCTAGACAAAGATTAACTCTCGCACTGATATAGGATCCCTCAGCATTTGTGCACATACAGGAGTGGCCATTGTCGAGATTGGTGTCGTTTTGGGGATGAGAGGAAGGTTTGGAGGTGAGTTAATGTTTGATGGCTGGCGTCGTGGATGGGATTGGACAGGTGGAAAGCGGTCGGTAAACAAAAACAAGCCTCGTTATCAGAGGAACCGGGTTATGTATTCATGCACAAACCATGGCTAGCACCTTCAGTAACGACAACTTTATTTTTTCTATATCATGCTTCGCTGAGCAATTATCATGGTCAAGACAACCAAATCTAGTTATTTACTATCCATAATTGGGACCATTTTATTATCATGATTATTCTTTGTGTCAGAATGTCTTTCTATGGCAGCTACCTACTACCACCCAGAAAAGGGAGCCAGTCAGACACGTGATCAACATTGAGTGCAATCGTTCGTTCCAGCATCTATTGTTAGGTACCTACCTACCGCAGAGAACTAGATTAGTAGTTTGATATTACGTTGTTGATCTAGAATGTAAGATCTTATTCTGAAATTTGTAGGGAATCATACTCTTGAGTCTTGTGCCTAGATGTCTATTAGTACCTCATGTCTTCGCTTTGTTTCTAGCGACGTCAATGCTTGATTTTTTTTTTTAGTAGCGCTAGAGCCATGATAGCTCATGATAAACTTTCGTGAAACAGTTTCTTCTTATTGGATATGAAGTTACGCACTGATCCAATATGTCTCATTGGTATCCGTAAGCATTGCTAGAAACGACAAAACTATGCATTCGAAATGACCGTCATTCCAAGCGAGGTCTATGAGATTACGAGCTTTGTCACGAGTTGTAAAGAACATGTGGTCTATCATCGGCGTACATGTAGGTGATTCCATGAGGAAGTCAAGACAGATCCGGCGGTACCTGCTTCTGAATGCTAAGTTTTCTGCAATTGATAGGGCGGTCGTGTGCTGGTATTACGTCCAACCAATGAGCCACGTGCTCTTCGAAGCAGGATCCAAGCTTGCTATTTAGGTACAGGAACACACACCGAGAAGTGGGGCGAGCGTCTCGTCCTCGTTTCGGCAGTCCAGTCCATGTCGTACATAAACAGACGGCTTGGACCTTTTCTTTGTCACAAACATTTTTTTGGTCAAGTGAAGTCATTCGCCAATCGCTCGCACCAGGATTACCGATTGAGCGTCATCTCATATCCTCTCAAGAACGACCAGTTTTCCTTTCACTTGACAGCGCTCCCCTCCCTCCTACGCCAACGGGTACATAACATTTGCTATCGTAGCTGTCAACAATAAAACCTCGCCGATTTCGAGCAATTCCGACATGTCTTCCCAACCTCTCCTTCAGACCACTCCCGGTACGTCCGCCCCAAAACCCATTGAATCTTGCAATTGACATTTGGTTATCTTGGTCTGTCTAACATGTCTTCCAGGTAAGCGCATTGCTTTGCCTACCCGCGTCGAACCCAAGGTCTTCTTCGCGAACGAACGAACTTTCCTGTCATGGCTCAACTTCACCGTCATCCTCGGCGCCCTCGCCATCGGCATGCTGAACTTCGGTGATAGAGTCGCCTTCATCTCTGCCTTCCTCTTCACTGGTGTCGCTATGTTGACCATGATATATGCGTTGGTGACGTACCATTGGCGAGCCAAGTCTATAAGAATGAAGGGTCAGGCTGGCTTTGACGACCGTTTTGGTCCCACCGTTCTGGCCATCATTCTTCTACTGGCCGTCATTGTCAACTTTGTCCTCCGAATCACCGACAAGTCGAAGAACAATGGCAACTAGAGACTCACTGGACATGATCACAGCGGTTGCAGTCAACTAACAGGATCTAAGGGCCGCTTATATGGGAAGAGGCGGGAATGGCTCAGCGGGGAATCGAGTCTCAGGGTGTATTGGGCCATTGGCGTTGGAGCCGGGACATCACAAACTTTCTTAAAACAGTATTGCATGATTGTAGCGGCACAAATAAACGCAGAATGTTCTATTCGCTTGCGCTGGGTATCTTGTGATTTGCTATACGATTTACTCAATCATGAACCATCTGGAATGGTTCAGTCAAGTATATTAAAAACATAAAGGTAGACAAAACGGTCTGAACAGAGTGAAAGTATCGGGACTGTATCAAGCCTGCTTGGCTGTACCAGACTGGACCGTGACGCCCTTCTCTATCTTCAATTCCTGTATGGGCACAGTCGAAATGAAAACCCTCATTGATTTCACAGATCGTGGCGAGGGCTGAGGTAGCACTGCGCCTTCAAATCGGCTGTGCATGACCTCGAAATCGTCGTTATCGGAATCATTGTCTTCTTGAATGTTATCTTCGAGAATTGTCTCTTCAATAATATCCTTGCTTTTGGACTTTTCTGGTTGGTCAAATAGCTGGTTGTACTGATGATATGATTTCCCTTCCTCCGTGACGATGAGCTTGCATTTTTCCACCACTGTGATGAGCTTGCAGACATCGGCGGTTCGCGCATACAGCAGTGCTACTCGAGGTCGGTCGCCTTGAGCCATTATGTGGTTTGCGACCTGCATGATGCGCTTCTTGATTTTCGTTGACGAGATAACTGAAGCAGATAGGATGTCATATTTGGAGTTGAGCTCGGCGATGATGGCTTCGTGGGGAGTTAGCAGAGCTGGTGTTGGAGTCTTAGGATCGGTGTTTCGGGGTCGCTTCGTCAAATGGGCGTCTTTGGATGCAGTCGTATCTGGCTTCCTTTTGCCAGAGGCATGGTTGGATGTTGCAGTGGGCATATTTATGAGTGATGATGTTAAGAGAACGAGGTGCTAGCGGATAAAACAGTTGCGGTCCAGGGGTTGAGCTTTGCGGGGCGGGCACATGCAAGTCCGTTCTTTTGGAGTACAGTGATGTTATTCATTGGATCAAACGCTTAGCACTTTGTAGCTTGCTTAACACATAATAATTTCCAAGAACCTTTCATAGGACAATTTGCCAGAATGCACTGCCTCAGGTATCTGGGTAGGCAGTCTGCTTTAGCACCTTCAGAGGGTTCCAGCCTTTGGTAAGATATTGGATGAGATTCCCATTTTTCTGTCTACTTTTCTTTCACAAGGTGATTTCCTGAACTCAGTACATAATAATAGTAGGTAGGCTGTCCCTTTGCAACCAATGGAAACCTTGAAAGCACGTGGCTGCATGCAATGAGACAGCTGACTAAGGCTATTCATGTGGAGTGGAACGTGGTAAAAAGTGGCTGGCGAGACTTGCGCCACAACTCCCAATTTGTGTTGAGACCTTGAATTCGGCTTATCTGAGACTAACTCTTAGGCACCTCAGGCGAGATACTGTCAATATTACTAAATATCTCACCAATTTATTCATCTCAGAATTCCTCCGACACCTTGGAACAGAAGTGAGCAGATGAGTGAGCACTTTACAGCAGCACTCCCTTCTGAAGATGTCATGGATGACGATTTGGACCAGAGTCGCTAGTGGGGCTGAGGGCATGGAGTAGCTCCCCAGGAACTCGAGAGAATCACCTCATCACGCTTCAAAATACCCCATCGCCTAGCTTTAATCTGCAGCCTTTGCATGGCATAGACGAAGTTTTCACACAGCGCTCACCCGACGATAGTAACTGGATACAGAATACAAGGATTGCAGTGTTGTTGATGCTCTCGACTGAAGATATCAAGGAGCTTGCACCAGATTTGTACACAATTAGGCAATGGCCAACCAGAGTGAGGCTTACAAGAGAAATACACCCATGTTAAGGTACAGACACAGGACACTAGCACAGTCTAAACAATTACAGCTTGGCTTGCAAGCCAAGTGGAAAATAAGCGAGCTGGTTGGAAGTAGCTGCAGCAACTTACAGAAAGATAGCCCCACAACCTACACACCATCCTGTTCTGTTCTAACCAAATGTGTCTCATTGATGGTTGCATTGTCAGACGTCCAAGACTTGTCCCGAAGTCAAATGTAGGACTAATTGCCCATATTCAAAACCAGTAGCATGTGATGGGAATAAGAGACGGTTGAGACAGACACGCGAAAAAAGTCTCCAGGGCCCCAAGAGAACGAATGAGCAAGACAGTCCTGTCAAATCTACCTATTCAAGCGAGGTGGTTTTCAGGTAACATGCCTAGCAGCTAGTGTAGCTGCCAAGCGCGAGATAAGATGGATTTGGGTTTGGAACATGCTTTACTAGGTATATGGAACATCGAGTTGTTAGGGTTGCAGCCAAATTCTCTGGTTAGAAGTATCTACAGTGGGGTTCTGTACCTGAAAAGGTGTCGTAAAGGACAGAGGAGCGCATGAGTATTTGAAACTGCATACGTTGAAGCAGGTGTCTCTACTCCGTACATGTGCAGCAGTCTGCACTAGCTCGGACTAGGTTATCGACTGGATCTGGCGGATCTCTTCCTGTCCAGTCCTGGGTTAACTGGGCACTCGTTTGTTATCACTGCTAACAAGCCGGGAAGTGACTGGGATCATAGCAGGAGACAGACGCCGAAACTCATCTGAAGCAACAAATAACAGACTTGACCAACACAAAACCATATGTTTCTTTGATTGCTTTATGACATTCTATCTGCCAGTCTTGGTAGGGATAGCAAGGCACTTGGTAATCAAGTCAGAGTTCAAGATTTGATGTTTCCATTGTGCTGACAGGGCTCCAGCTTGTATCGAATCTACCTATTAGTGGATGGTGGTCCTGAGTTTCTGGGCGTCGTACCGCAATCACAATCCCCTGGCTCCTTCCATGCTTGGCTGGCAGCTGGCTGATGGTCCACTCCCCAAGGAGACACAGAAAACCCCAATTTCGCCCCCTGGGTACCCACCAACTGCCTGCCAACACTTCTCCCTTGAGTCCTAGGCTTGTTTTAGCCTGCTCGACGGCTTCGCCTCAGGTCTGCTTTTTGTGGGCACTCAGTCGGCCGTTCAATCAAATCAAGTCTCCGGCCGATCGCTCATTCAATCAGGGAGGAAACCCAGTACACAAGCAGCACCAAAACAAGAGACCGAGACCCAAGCGTCACTCTCGGGTACTGGCTGTGAAGGACTGAGCTCTGAGGTGTTGAGGTGCTCCCATCACACACTGCAGTGACTGCACCACCCACTTTCTCCTTCTTCCAGTTTGACTTTATCCCCATTTCCCTCGAGTCGTGTCAGACTCCAGCAACAGAAGGCTTCAATTCCACTTGTACTTCTGTACTTTCACTTCCCCCTCGACGCACCTTCCCTCGCATGTTTTATCGATTTTCCTCCTCTTCGCACCTTCTTTTGCGCTTGCACCCCCGTTTTCCCACCTTTCTCTTTGCTCCCGCTGCTTCATTACCACAACCCACCTAATCTTCCCTCTTACACGCTCTCCCATCTCATCTCGTCTCGTCTCCCTCCCTCTTCATTCACAACACACTCTCCCTCTCAAAGAAAACACTTCTTTGTTTGCTGTCTCTCAGAGGCTATAGAGTCGAGGCTTTCGCTAGCGCTCGATCACTTGTTTTTTTCCCCTCTCTTCCGGCACATTGTCGCTCTGAGTACTTGTCGTTACTGTCGCTGGTTGACCCAAACTCCTCTTTGGTTCTGGCCTGTTCTGAGGGCCACATCATCAAACCCCTTTGCGCCCGACTCCGATTGTCCGACCCGCAAGTCTACTTTCCAATTACGTCAGCCTTAACTGCGCCACATACCTCACAAATCTGGCACCCGCTCCCATAATTTTCACCCGTCTCCAAATACACACACAGCTGCTGCCTGTCGCATCCATACAAAAGCTCGCTACGGCCCTTCCGTCGTGACTTTTTGGTCTTCTCCTTGACTTCTTGTCGAGGTATCCTCATGTTTCGGTTCTGGACATCTGAATCAAGGGGAAGTGACAAGACGCTGCCGGCAACACCACCAATCGCAGACATACTGAAGCCATTTCAGTCACCTCTGTTGCCAAAAAGGAAGATATTAGGGTCGCCCGAGGCGCAGCCTCCCAAACGGAGACGGCCAAGCGTGTATGGCGCTGATGAAACTTCCGATATGAACGTGTCTATGAAGCGCGCCAAGATAGACCTAGATGTAATAGGCGACAGTTTCTCAGCATCCGGCCCGAAACCACAAGAAAGTCCTACGGCCTCTAGTTTGGACGATGCCCGGGATAAGATTCGCCATCAGTTTGGTCTTGAAATTTTGCTAAAGCATGATGAACTTCGGCTCATTAACCAGGAACTCGCGAAATGCCAGGTTGCTCTGGAGCAGCTCAGACGTTGTCATCTCATCCCATACCCCGTGAATTGCCCAACTCCTGAACAGATGCTGAATGTCAGTGCCGGAAAGGGACCTGCTATTCAGACGCGTCCGGGGGAAGCTGTACCAAGGTGGGCACCTCCATTTGGTGTCGTTGATGGTCCATATGCCAGACACTATGCCAAGTGGCTTATTCCTGATCCTTCGTTTGATGGCATACAGCCCGAGTGGCATTTTACTCCAGAAGCCTCACGCGCGAGAGCTTCGTTTGCTGAAGGGCGGACGACAAGAAATAGCTTTACCGAATCTGGAACTTCGCTCAAGGCCCGTTCAGGCCGTGGAGCTGGGAGCCAGAAGTTACAGTCTTTGTCAAGTGGCTATCCTCAACCAAAAGACAAGGCTGGCCCATGTATCTTGAAGCGCGCCGATGGGAAGACAGTAAAGTTGGTATGTCTTGATTGCAACCGGGAGAACTTTTCAAGTACTCAGGGATTTATCAACCACTGCCGTATTGCTCATAAGAGGGACTTCAAGAGCCACGAGGAAGCAGCCGTGCAGAGCGGTCATCCAATCGAAGTTTCAGAAGGGGGAGTTGTTGGAGAGGAGAAGGCGCCTGCACCAACCGCGCCCACTCTGACTGCCACTTCTGTGCATCCATTTGCCCAACCTGACATAACCGAACAGCAGGCATACATTGCTCTCAGATCAAGAATCGCCGATTCGCTTAGGCTTTATCACCAAGGCAAGCTGCCTGGCGTCACTCATATCCCTTCGCTTCATGGCAAACCCCGTGGGCGTGAAGTGCAAATGACTGGCTCTGTCGCAGGAGCTTCGGATGTACCCTTTCTCTCACATCTCCTGCAAAGTCGGAAGTTCGACGGCAACCTGCGTGAACTGGTTGCAGATGCAAAGACAAAGATCGCACTTGACGAGATGACTTCCGGTGAAGAGTCGGAGCCTGCTGAGACATCACTGGACGAGATAGAACTGGGTGATCCGTCTACTGTGCGGAAACCAGTCGTTATGCGCGTCCCCGCAAAGGCTACTCATTCTCCAACTGTTATGGCCGCGTCAGTCCATTCAGCCAGTAGCAAAGGCCGTGCACCCCCAATCGCTTTCAAGACGTCTGCAAACTGCGGATCGCGTAATGCGAATCCTGTGCTTTCAGATGAAGATTTGGACATGGAAGATGTTGACATGAGCCCCAATACCATGGTCAGCAACAATGCGCCTTCCCTTGTTAGTGATGATGGAGAGTACGATGATACGGATGATGGCTCCTCTGTTTCTGGCACAAGTGATCATCTCGAAACCGAGTCAGTGTCGGATGTGGAAGAGATCACGTTGGATGACGACCAGGATTCGCGCTCACTGCGTCGGGGATCCAGTGGCGCATCAGGCGCCGTAAGACTTCGTAAGGACGACCCCAAACATGTTACTCTGATGACACCGGTCAAGAGTAATGCCAGGGAACGAAGGTCGCGTAAACTCTGAACTATTGAAACATCGCATCTACACGTTGTGTGCCGATCTTCCCATTCATCATTGCCAACGCCGTACAGTCACAAACCATTGGATTCGCCTTTCTTCTTGAACCACCAATTTTCACCCATATATTTTTTTAGTCAATATCTTACGAACAACCACTGGGAACAGGTCACGATTGAGAAACGACAACTGCTTGGTTTCAGTTTGTCACAAACGAAAATTGAGGCTATTGGGGGCGCTTGTGGGATTACAGTACGGGAAACATGCGATCTTGTTTGAATTAGAGAATTACGTATATTCACTGAGGCGCTACGGAACGGGACTTATTATTGGAATGCAGTTTGGTTGTTGCACCTCTGTTTTGTTTTCGTTGTTAGTATGTTGAGCGATTATCCCAAGACAAGAAGGGACATGTACGATCGAAATAGCTATATCAAGATTTTAGTTCCAAGCAGTTTCGCCTGTTTGCAACGTGATTGCTCAGTGTGAAAGCACGATGAAAAAGACCAAAAGCCTACGTCGCAATTCTTTTCGGAGGCCTACCAAGACTCACAAATTGGTCGTTCAGCCCAGAAACAGTCATCTTTACCCCTGATTACTTTTCTATATGTTAAGGTATGAGATGCTGAAGATATCCCTGCGAATACATGATGGCCCACCCAATCGGATTAAGCAATGAATGTTATCTCTCATTAAGGTTAGAGGCAAAGCGTACTGTAGTGTAGATCTTAGAATGATGTTCAACAAAGCACATAGTTAGGTTATCCGTACATGAAACTCAGATCAACTGGCTAAGATGATTTACCTAGCCGAGTATGTATTAATGAATTAGGTTATTACTTAGATAGTTCATCGATGGCACGCTTTTCGGCCGTAAGCTCAGACCAAATCAAACTCCTCCATGTTACTCATAAACCATGTCCAATATGCAATTACAGAATAGCGGCGACTACACCGGCGACGGCGAGAAGAACACCAGCGGTGTTGCGTGCCTTGTCGGCAGCATTGTTGGTGTTCTCGGCGCTGGCAGCAGACTCAGTAGCAGAGCTGGTCGCGTCAGGGGCATCGGAACCAGTGGCGGTAGCATCTGATGCGTCAGCTGTCGCTGTGGAAGAGCTGGTCTTGGTGGCCTTGGTTGCAGTGCCATAGAGAGAGGCCTGCTGGCAGTTGACCTGGACCTGGCTCTGGGCGGAGCTGGCACGAGAGTCGTCTGGGCAGTTGTTGAAGCATCTGGAGGTAGATGTTAGATGCCAAGTTCAGCTCAAGAGGTATAGGCATGCTTCACTTACGTAGCAACAGCCTCGTATGCAGCACAGAGACAGTCCCAATCGTTAGACTTGCAGTCCTGAACCTTTGCGTTCTCGGTCTCGAGACATCTCTTGACAATGTACTCAGCCTCGCACTCGCTAGAGGCAGAGGGAGCAGCGCCAGAGTCAGTCGAGGACTGGGCGGAAGCCGCAGCAGCAAAGAGAGCGAGGGACCAAAGGAACTTCATGATGACAATTACGTGAGGTCGACGTTTGAGGATGGAGTAGGAAGAATTGGAGAATGCAGAGTAGGTTAAGGAGAAAAGACGGGTCCTGGCACAGGGAGATCAAGAGCAGATATATACATAAACAGAGGAGTCCGAGGCGTTTTTAATCACACAGGCGAGTACGGGGGATATTAGCAACAGGGTCTTGTTTAGCATCGTGCCGTATGGGCATGGGTAAGGATGCTCTGCCGTCCCACCCCCAGGCGAGACCAATGCGCCCCCATAACAGGTATGAACTGACTATACATGACATGGGCTCCCGTAGCTGACAGGGGCTGCTCAGGTTTGGTTCAAGAATTTGGGTTGGAGATAGAGTGTTGAGGGGGACAAAAGGCTGAATACATGTTGCCGTTTGGTGTCTTTTTGTATTATTAGTGGCTTAAGCTTGGACAAGCTCTGTTTTTGCCTAACAAGGTACCTTGTATATTTGTTATTACTGAAGCTCATTTCACCGACATATTCCAACCGATGCTCAGTCACATATGATGAATGTCTTTGAAGTCGTGGCGGTCAACAGGATTCGCACGATTCAGTCCAAATCCATTGATTTCTACGATTTCGGCAGGGTTGCTAGCCAGCGTTGGCTGGTCGAAGTGGACCGTCGAATAATTTGATCCTTGTGCCTGTATCGTTCGGTCTGTTTTCCTCCAACAGGAGACTTTGAAGCTGCTGTTATCCCTAGCTTTTGCTCCGGGAGATGTCCCTGCATGGAGATGGGGGAGATGACTAGCGTGCTTTCAGGGGGCAAGGAGGCTGAACCAGTGCGATGTTGTGCGGCGTTATGATGTGTTATGCAGTTCATGAGTGGTTGGAATCTATGGATTAGGTAGTTATTTTTGTCTGCACAAGTGCAACATCGTATGTCCTTTTCTCATGGTGTGAGTTCGGTTGCCCAGTCAGACACAACCGTGTGTATCTTGGCGTGCCACCAAACAACCTTGGTGAACTTATTACAGCTCAGATTCCTTGAGTTTTATGTCAGATGGCTAATTGTTTGGTATAGAGCAGTACTCAAATCGAGCAATGCAGACTAGAACTTAGTGGTGATGCCACGATATAAACAGACCCAGCCTTCGATGACAGGTGTCGTGCATATGAATGCCTCGATCGTCTCGTATTTCTTTAGTACAACCTGCACGAGTATCATATTGGGGAATAAGATGGGGGCCCAGAACGTGCCACTTACATTAAGAACGTGATGGATCACACAAGCATAAACATAAAGTAGCCAGCAATCGTATCCAAATAAAGTATATGCTCTTTCTGGCTAGGACACTGGAGTAATGCAACCTTGAGCTTCCATATTCTAGGTAGCTTACACTGACGAGGTGATGGCCCTTTTTACACCATTCAATGCCCGGGCCATCGGCTATTGCTGCAAAACCAAATCATCTGAATAGACATGATATTGAAACTTGATGCCTAGAGGTTTGGGACAGAGGAGAGACCGCTTCTGTCGTCATGGCCCTATTTCTGTGTGGCTTCTCATTATTGCCTGGAGTAGGCAGACGTCAAGCAGCGTGAAAGTAGCCGATCTCATATAGTTGAGTTAGCAGCTTGATAAATATTCGCTTTTTGGTTCACTGTATGTCATGAAGACCAGTGACACGGAGGTTCATGGCAAGGAAAAGGATCGCCTGCTGAAGCAGTGGCCATACGTCAAAATGTAATATTAAATGTTTGATATCGCAATAATAAAATCGACTTTTTACGGAGTAGTAACTATTCACTACTAACCTAACGTTAGACTGTTCATTCATTCTGAACACCTAGGCAAGGTGCCCCACACTAGCTTGTTGACGTACGTAGAAGTGCCCCTCCAAACAAGAAACGTATCCCCCACGTTTACAATAACTTCACATCAGAAGCTGACGGCATTTTGACTTTCAAGGTTTTATACGGGTGCATCTTCTCATCTGTCTCGCATACTTTGTTCTCTCTATCTTCCAGGAGCACAATTATACCTCATAACCGCTGCTGCCTCCGTCATGGCTTCTCCATCCATCACTCTCGACCGCATCCTTGCGGCAGTCCCAGTCACAAACCGTGGTCAGCCAACTCAGATCTCGGCCGACTCCAAGGGTCAACGGATAGCTTATCCTGTATGATCTTCCCTCTGCCAGAAGACTACATTTGTAGACGATGTCTCTGACCCATGTAGTGCGGAAAATCCATATTTGTTCGCTCCATCGACAACCCTTCGGACGCAAAGGAATACACCGGCCACACCGCCCCTACAACCGTTGCTCGATTCGCTCCTAATGGGTTCAAGGTCGCCAGTGGTGACTCAAGTGGAATGCTCAAGGTGTGGGAGCCAGAGTCTATCGAGAGTACCAGGGGCGAGTACGGAATCATCTCTGGTCGTCTGAACGATATTGCCTGGGACGGCGAGTCGCAACGTGTTATTGCTGTTGGCGATGGTCGCGAGCAATTCGGTCGCTGCGTTACAGCTGATAGCGGCAACTCGGTGGGTGAGATCATCGGTCACTCCAAGTCCGTCAATGCCGTCGCAATGAAACCCCAACGCCCTTTCCGTGCAGCTACGGTTGGCGACGATGGCAACATGGTCTTCTATCATGGAGCCCCATACAAGTTCAACAGCAAGAGCGCTCAACATACCGGTTTTGTTCTTGGCGCTGCTTATTCTCCCGATGGAAGCTCTTTGGTTACAATTGGTGCCGACAAGAGGATACAGCTCTACGATGGGAAGACGGGTGAGCCCACCAAAGAGATTGGGCAGGGTGAGCACTCGGGAAGTATCTTTGCCGTATCATGGTCTCCAGATGGCAAGAAGTTCGTCACCGCTAGTGCCGATCAAACTGTAAAGCTTTGGGATGTCGATGCAGGTAGCGTCATCCAAACCTGGAAGTTTGGAGATGATGTCAGCGTGGGTGACCAGCAAGTTGGTGTTGTGTTTGTTCCTGGCCGCAGCGACGGCCTCATCATCAGCCTCAGCCTTGCAGGCAACCTCGCGTACTTGACTGAGGGCAAGCCGGAACCTGTCCGCGTTGTATATGGTCACGGAAAGAGCATAACTGCTTTGTCAGCTGGGTCTGACGGCAAGGGTGCTGACCTCTGGTCTGGCAGCTTTGACGGCCGGGTATGTCACTGGGATGTTAATTCAGGGATTGCTACAGTTGCCGATGGCCAAGCACATACAAACCAGGTTGCTCAGTTTGCCACTGCTGATGGCAAGGTACTCAGTGCTGGTTGGGATGATACTCTCAGAATTGTTGACGAGTCGGCCAAGACCTTCTTGGGCACTACCATCAAGCTACAAGCACAACCTAAAGGTGTAAGTGCGGCGAACGGACTTGTCTATGTCGCGACTTACTCTGGTGTCTCCGTGTACTCTGGCGAAAAGCTGGTCAGCGAGCAGTCTTTTGACTTTACCCCTGGTGCTATTGCGGCATCCGGATCGTTCGTTGCCATCGGAGCCAACGAAAACTGTGTCCACATTTACAACGCCAGTTCAAATGGTAAGCTCGAAGAAGTCAAGTCGCTGAGTAATCCAACTGGAACTATCTCTGCGCTTGCTTTTTCCAAGGATGGCTCGCATCTAGCCGCTGGAAACAGTGTTGGAAAGATCTATGTTTACAGCGCTGGGAGCTGGGAATTGGTCGCAGACCGCTGGTCTGCTCACACTGCCCGAGTAACAGCTATTGCCTGGGACGACACAGGCGCCTACGCTGCCAGTGGTAGCCTCGATACAAACGTCTTTATCTGGTGTCTTGAAAAGAGGAACCAGGGTAAGCGAATCAAGGCTGCTAACGCTCACAAAGACGGCGTCAATGGGGTTGCCTGGGTCGAGGGTGGCAGAGTTGCTAGTGCTGGAGGGGATGCCAACGTGAAGATCTGGAAGGTTCAGAATTTGCCTTGAACAAGATATATTCTGCACCCGGCGAGTGTTTTCCCACCCGGGCGGCACGGGAAACAGAGTTTACATTAGATAGATGCACCTTTTGACAAGCTGTGCGAGAATAGATACGCCTAAACACCAAACACATGCCTCCCTTCCAAATCAAAACGTATATACATCTTCTCTCTTTGTCAAGTGATCCGTTGTCCGGTCAGAGGCCCACCGTGCGCTTGAGGATGTTAAAGTCCTAATCATGCACCATCGTGGCGTTCTGTTCTTTGGCGACCTCTTCAGGGGCGAGATCCCACAAGCGAAGCCTCTTGGGCTGTTGGGAGGGGATAACGTGTGGAGGCCAACGAGTCTTGTTCTCCTCCCAGAGAAGTCCCACCTTATGGATAGCATCTTCAAGATCCTCGGCACTATCCAGTATGAGAAGAAGGCTCAGTTGAAGGTCTAGGTTTACATACCTTCCAGAGCTCATGATTGCATACCCCTCCTTGGAGAGATGTTTGGCCATCTCAGTCTGGTGATCATTCAAAAGCTGTACATTTGGTACCACGATGAGAGGCAACCCCATCTTCCACGCATCAAGAATTGTCCCAGTACCTGGGATATGTAAGTTCAAGTCACGAGATATACGTTCGACTTACCAGCGTGGGATATCACGAGGCCAAGTTGTCTTTTGCCATCGGCCTCCTTGCATAGAGACATTTCCTCCTTCATGAGATTTTTTTTGGAAGCAAACAGGTCGATAGATAGACCCGATGGAATTTTATCTTTGCGATCGGCAAGTTGTTTGCTCGCCCAAGCAAGGTCAGGGCCGCATTGCACACGCAGTTGAGTGAAACTCTGTGAATGCATGTATTGCCAGAAACTTGGCTGAAGTACCGATTCAACAAGTTTTCCAAACCCCGTGGTTGCACCGACCGTGACGAGACACACGCGGCCAATATGAGGCCCCTCCATATCCGCAAGAAAATCAGTAGAGGAGAAAGAAAGTCAGATGAGTTGTTGGTTCTAAGTCTTGAAACTATACCACGCTTCTGCAATAGGGTAGGTAGGTCGGTCGGTTCGTGTAAGAGGTAGCAATGGCGGTTAATTGTCGGAACCTGGTCAACTCCAGTTAAGCTTGGTGGTGCAGCCAAATTTTTGAAAGCCCGCCAACCCACCTTTTGAGACGGACGACAATTCGACCCTGGCATTGCCTTCTTGGACGAATTGCAATGGCTTCAGTATCAATAGCCGCAAGGCTATGCGCCATGGCCTGCCGTTGGGCCCCTAGAATACAACAAATTCCCCGGCCTCAGCAGCTTATCCGCCCAAAGCCGCATGCTCAACGGGCATTTACCACCTCGACGATACGATGGGCGCGCGAGGAGGAACAACGCCAGGACGACGCTGAGGAGGAAGATTTTGGTCCTATAGAGCTGAAGAAGCTGGAGGCTGCGTTGGCTGAGGCTTCTACACCGGAGGGGCTGAAGCAATTGGATCAGCTGGCCAAAGAGAATGGTTATAATTCCATTGACCACTACTTGAAAAACGAGCTGGAATGGCACCCTGGCTGGGCGTCGGAGGATAGGTCAGTGCTGGAGGATATCACAAGAGACGACAAGGGTGAAAGGCCCAATAAACAGTCATTCTGGTTCGACGAGGAGGACCCCGAAACCAATACCGAAGAACTCGAGGAATTCGACGAGGACGACATAACATCTATGGCTCATGGCAAGCTTGACGAAATTCGAGATATGCGACAGTACGCACGACTGGCAGTATGGGAGTTGCCTCTTCTTTCAAGTGAGTGCGACTGAAATTGACAAAACACGTCTATACTGATACTATAGCAGAGTATGCCAAGCCCTTCGTCCCTCCTAGCGATAACCAGGTTCTGCGATGGCGGTACACTTCTTATATGGGCGAATTCCACCCTGCGGAGAAAAAGGTGGTGGTGCAGTTCGCCCCCGATGACCTGAAGCTCACATCAGTTCAAACCGAGAAGCTTAAAAAGCTAGCTGGCCCTCGCTACAACCCCGAGACAGAAATCATCAAAATGAGCAGTGATAGCTTTGAGCACCAAGCACAGAACAAGCGCTACCTCTCCAATCTAGTTGACGACCTCATTGCTGCGGCCAAAGACCCCAAGGACACATTTGAGGATATCCCTCTGGATACCCGACATCATAAGATTCAGCCCAAGCCGCAATTCCCTAAGGAGTGGCGCATGTCTCCTGAGCGCCGTGAACAGCTTGATGCCCACCGCCAGCGCTTAGCGATAGAGGACGCCAAAATCGCCGAGAGCGGTCGGCTGATCGATGGGACACAGGCTATCGAGGAGTACCTGACCAAGAGGGTCACCGAGGACCAGAAGAAGGCCAAGATTGCGGAGCTTGTGCCTGCAACACCCAGTAAGAGTGCTGGCGGTAGCCGTGCAAGGAGATGAGGAATAAATAGACAACCCCTCAGATGTTTAACGTGGGATGATATGTATTATACGTACGCTGAAAGAGGCGGAGCATGTACAACTGCAAGTGTATATATAAGCGGATATTAACGAAAGGCACACGGATATTAAGCCGTGGCAGGCGATTTTGAGTCAACTTCTCAGAGTGCACATGGAGCGAATGTGGAGTGAACACCCAGTTTAGGAGGATGTTCGTGATCGAAATGCCTGGCAGCCAACCTTATTGAAGCAATAGACTCATGTCATTTCATCACGCAAGTTCAGGCTGCTGACTAAGAGCATCATGACTGCCAAGCAATTATGAGGAAACACATGATGGACTCCCATCTAAGTAAACAACCTCGTATTTTTGTTATTGAAAAAAAGGGTCGTTCATTACTCGCTTTCCTCAAGAAAACAACCTAGGACAAAAGGCGACCTACTACACGATGCAGACGGAACACCTGGTCAATATTATTATTCTTGGAGCTCCGGCCTCTGGGAAGAAGAGCTTCATACGGAGAGTGAGTTGACTTAGTGCAAAAAGACGTACAGACACGGCAGCGTTGATGTCCGTTCTTACGATAATGAGAGAGCACTTGCTGAGCACGATACCAGTATTGTCAAGATGTCTTCACAGACTTGTACGATCCCATTACCGAAACATCCGGGGACCGGCGTCTGGCAAACATCTCTGGCATCCCGACCATCATCAACCTTGAGCGCATCCCATCAACATTTATTCAATCTGCTCCCGAGTCCCGCCGCATAGCAACGGAAGCGGATGCTCTAATTCTGCTATACGACGGCGCCTCCATCGAGAGCCTGGAAGAGCTTCGGCGCATACGGCTCCAAGTGCTGGCTCCGCACTTGGGAGAAGCGGCGCCACCCACGGCCGTGGTTGCTGGCAAGGCCGATGGCGCGGAGGCCGCGGGGAGCGTATGGGAGCGGGGGTTAGGAGAGGGGAGGGAACTGTCGGTGTTGCTAGGGGCTAAGTTTGGGGTTGTGTCAGCACTTTGGGGAGACGGCGTCAAGGATGTAGTAGAGGAGCTGGCGGCGAGGGTCTTGGAAAGGAAGGGGGTAGAGTAAGACCTGTTGACGGGAGCAGGATCATAAGGGAAGTTGTCACGAGAAGCTCAAAGTGAGGTTATCACCACCTTAAAAGGTGGGCCCGGATCGGGCTGCTTCTGACAACAGAGCAACAAAAGGATGAAGATCATGCCAGTTTGAAAATGCTGGTGTACCGTAATTGATGGACAAAGCCCAAAAAGCACCCTATGCCAATTTCAGACCTACCATGCGAGATGTGCGTTAGTTATAGGTTATATCCGCAAGTAGGTGGCAATGTGTTACACTAAAGGTTTGGAGTACGGAGTAACACAGCAGCAGTAACGTCAAGTGTCAACTTAATTCGAGCCGTGCATACCTAATCGAGGAAAATAGTGTTGAAAAGTCTAATGATAATATTGATGTCTACTGTATTTATTGTAAGTCAGGAATAAAGGACTGGTCCAAAATGCTATTGAAAGAACTACCTACTGACTGAACTCGTGAGAGAATCGGCCGTCGGGCTAGCACTAGTTAAACAGGCGGGCGTACCTGAAGCAGGGCTGGTGGCTCTTTAGAGCGTGCAGGAGAAGACACAATTGCGCGCGGGCACCGACTGGTAAGGCAATGCAAATGATCGTCATTGTCATCCATTGAACCAGTTCATCCCATCCCATACTACAACCTCAAGCTCTTGACGCAACTGTGCCTCGGCATGATTCAGCACGTGGATGTGGATGGGCTGCCGAGGGAGGCGATCCGGGGTTCGATACAACGAGCCCCTCACTTGCATCCCCTGGAATTGATTGTCCTAACTCCTTTATATTCTTTATCACGTCGTATCTACCCAGTTAGATAGTCTTTGACATCAGCAACTGGTTCGGTCGTGCTTAAGATCTATGACTGCTACATTGTGAGACTGCGCAGAAATATTGGTGGAATACTCATCCTAGAGCTGACGAATCCGCCCAATCTCGACTTCTACCTACTAAGGTAACCTGATTAATTAGGAGAGGGCCTGTATCAACGCATTCTCAAACTCATCAACACAAAAACTTGCAAATTTTTTTCAACTGAAAACGTCCCCATTACTTTCTCAGACAAAGAATTGTCTTTTACGCATCATACAAGCAAGCCATATCTCGGGATCTCATACATCGTCCCCAACGCGCGACATTGACCAAAGCACAGGCAGTAGTGGCGTCAGCACTTAATCTATCCCTCCAACCAACCACATTTCAACATCACTCACTCATCAACATGGCTGATAACAATTCATCCTATACCATTGCTCCTTTGGAGCACACGCCTCTCGATGAGATCGCCGCCAAGGTCGATCTCGTGAGGAAGACCTTCAGATCGGGCCGCACCAAAGACATGGAGTTTCGCATGAAGCAGATTCGCAAGTTGTACTGGGCCATCGTCGACAACACCGAACTGATGCAGGATGCTCTCATCAAAGATCTTCGCAAGTGCAAGTACGAGGCCGTTCTGGCCGAGATTGATTGGTGCAAGCAAGAATGTATCGACATGGTCAACAACATGGAAAAATGGCTACGCGACGAGCCTGTCCCCAATGTTCCTTTGCAGTTCCGTGCCATGAAGCACCGCACTCGCTTCGAGCCACTCGGTGTTGTGCTCAACATTGGATCCTTCAACTTCCCTTTCCAGCTCAACCTCCCTGTTGTCATTGGCGCGATCGCTTGCGGTAACTGTGTTGTTCTCAAGGCCTCTGAATCATCTCCCAACTGTGCCATGGTGCTCAAGAAGATCTTTGACGAGTCCCTGGACCCCGAATGTTTCACATATGTCAATGGTGCTTTGCCCGAGACTCAACTTCTGCTCGAGCAGAAGTTCGACAAGATTTGCTTCACTGGCGGCAAGGCAGTCGGCAAGATTATCGCCCAGAAGGCTGCCGAGACGTTGACTCCTGTGCTTCTCGAGCTCGGTGGTCTGAACCCGGCCTTTGTTACCAAGCACGCCAACCTTAAATTGGCCGCCAGAAGACTGCTGTGGCAGAAGTCTCTCAATGCAGGCCAGGTTTGCATGTCTCACAACTACATCCTCGTCGAGCGAAGTGTTCTTTCTCAATTCCTGGGGGAGCTCAACAACCAGATGCGCACCTTCTTCCCCCAAGGCGCCAAAAACAGCCCTGACCTTTGCCGCATCGTCAATGCTGGCCACTTCAACCGCCTTAGGAAGATGCTTGATGGCACCAACGGCAAGATCGTCCTCGGTGGCTCCATGGACGAATCTGCCCTCTTCATGGAGCCAACGGCGGTGCTTGTTGACGACATCAACGACAGTATGATGACCCAAGAGGCGTTTGGCCCCATTTTCGCAATGATGGCAGTCGATTCCCTCGACCAGGCCATCGACATTGCCAATACAGTTGACCCGACACCTCTCTCTCTTAGCGCCTTTGGAAGCAAGGCCGAGAACAATAAGAGTACGTTGACCTCACCAATATTTTTGACAGTATACCTAACGCGTTACAGTTCTGGATAATGTTACCTCTGGCGGCGCCACATGTAACGATGCCTTCTTCCACTCTCAGATCCCACAGTCTCCCTTGGGAGGTGTTGGCCAATCTGGAATGGGCAACTATCATGGCATCTACTCTATCAGAACCTTTAGCCATCAGCGTACCATCGCCGAAGTCCCTTACTGGGCTGACTTCCTCTTTCGCGTTCGATACATGCCATACCAGTGGCCCGTTATGAATCGAATGAAGGCTGTTTCCGATGCAAAGCCTAACTTTGATCGCAACGGTAACAAAACCAAGGGAATTACATACTTCCTTGCGCTGGTCCTCGGTCTCGGATCAAAGAAGTCCAAGGGCGCTCTTCTCAGGTGGGCCGTCCTTGTGGTTGCAGCCGCCATACTGGAAGCAAAGAAAGGCGTTCTGAGCCAATTGCTCACACGATAATCATATAGTTAATTCCTCCCTCTCACTGGCCAGTCATATAGCATGAGGAGACCTTGCTAAAACAAGAGGGCTCCCTAAGATGAGATTCGGTGGTCTAACACTGTTTGCTGAGAAAAGGAAAGCAGTCACGGTGGTAATTGGAGTGGAGGATACCCTCGTATGTACGGTTACATGTAAAATGATCAATAGTTCTACCTTAGTTTCTGTCAAGCATCATAGCGACATCTATACTCTTTGAAGTACATCCTAATGCACCTGATGAAGGTGTTGATGATTTGAACTGAATAAAATAAAAACCTGATATTGCGCGACACTTGGACTCCATGTCTAGTAAAACTAGGTAGAGGTTGGTTGTGGTATCTTGTATTAGATTGCCAAAAGGCCAGAGGATTTTCGAATAGGTACTATATGTAAGCATTAACGGCCAGTCAAAACGGCTGCCAGGTGCTGTCCCTTGTTGCCTCCCAGATACAGGTCGTCATCAGTAGTATCACGGACCATATCCACTGCCTCACTGTATCCCCTGGTCACTGTATCTTCATCCACCTTGAGTCCGTTCTCAACAAGAGCCAGGATGACGCTGCGGATTCGCGCAATCTCGCGCATGGTCGACACTTCCATGGGATCATTCTGACTCGAGTAGACCTTGCTGCTAACATTCTCCTCCATACGATTGATGCCCGCTGCCTCGGCGGCCGGGTCGCTTTCTATGTGTTTGCTGATCCAAATGTATCCATTCACACCAAGAAGGACATCGACCTTGCCGCCGGCGTTGGCCACATCCATTGTCCAGACCTGTCTCTTGGATCGGACGACACCACCGCCACCGCCGGTGCCAGTGACAGCGACGAAGACACCGTTGCGAAGCTTACCATACTTCAAACTGCGGGTGTGGAGACTCGCGGCGCCGTCTTGGTGCAGCTGTTGGACTTCTGCGACAACAAGATCTCCTTCGGCGAAGAAACTGCGAATTTGAAGCTCATCGGTCTCGGTACGCTTGCGCAGAATACCACCAGGTAAGTTGATGGCTGAGATTTGTAGAATGGCAAGCTGAGACGCGGCTACATCGACACGCCACCGCTTTGCCTGAACTTCAACGATCCGACCAACAACCAAGTCACCAATCTCCGGGGTGTAACGGGCTCGGAGAGGCCGCACAGAGAGCAGCTTGTTTGTCTTTGTGAGGGTACCAGCAAGAGAAGATTTGATAGACGATGATCCAGACGGGACGTAAGTCCCATGTCCACTAGAGAAGAAAAGTTAGTGACATAGATAATTGTGAGGTTTGACGCGCTGAAAGCTTACCGCATCCATTGGGCATTTGAAGTTATCTCAGCGCCTGGAGTGAGAATGTCGTCAACCACAACACCAGCGCCGCCTTCTGAGTCGGAATCAGAGTCGGAGTTTGCAGCTGCAACAGCCTGTGGCCTCCGAGGCGTGGGAGGCTGAGGGCTGAGGATTGTGATAGGCATGGTGAGATGGCAAAGCAAGGTATGAGCTGGCTGTTGTGGTCAGATGACCGTATACAGGCTTTGAAGAGGTCTTTCAATGTGTTATATTCGGATGCAACAAGATGTATTAAGTAGTTTCTGGGTGGTAAGCCTTTCGGTCTCTGTTGTTGCTTTGGAAGTTGATGAATGAGTCTGGTTAAGGATCGGACGGATGTGGGGCTTTCATGTTGAGATTTTAGTGTTTTACGACACAGCACAGCAGCTTATACGGAGCTCCTGGAGAGTGACATAACGTCAACCCATCAATAACACAACTGTAATTTGGAAAACTGATACTGGGGTTTTGTTCGGCTACTTGAGATTTTTATTTTTGAAGCTGATTCTGGGGTCTTGGTAACTCGACATTAAATGACTATGTACCGGAAGATACAGTACTTTCTTAAACACCATTAACTCATCCCGTCTGCCCCCGTTCTTGCCCCCTACGCTTTGATTACTGATTTGGGAAGATTGGCATATGCGTAGTACGCGTTCAGTATCGCAGGCTGGGCGACAAAACAAGCACCCGACCTCTTGCTTAATATAGTATTAATACATGATGTTCTGAAACAGAAAATAGCTTGGGGAGCTAGAGCTGGCTGCAGGGAGCCGCACCGGGAGCTATTATACAAGGGGATGCGTAGTACTGGTAGAATTGAGATGATTTCGCTGCATGATTCGTATTGTATATCGTTGATTACTTGAAAGCTCGCCAAAGTCCCATCCACACCAGAGCAAGCGAAATAGATGTGATTCCAAACTTGCGACTTCTCATACCGAATGGCGATTTGCTCCGTAGGATCAGCTCTTTTTGCTTATCAAGCTGTGACATTCCGGAAAAGTAGCTGTAAGCTCCAAGGCCAAAGAATGCGCTGCTTCCTATCATCATATTAGGTTATTCTGAGTTGCAAGAATCGCAACAGCCAAATTCTAAAAACTGACCAACGACTTTGCAAGGCAAACAGTCATCTCCTCTGTCCTGTCGCAGGATATTTTCAAGCTTCTCTGGCTTCTCAAGAGCCTGAACTGTCGGTATTTTGTCAGACATTTTGGGCGTTTTCGTACAAACTGATGCTTGAATTAATCACTACAAAAGGTTGAGGCCGCGTGATACCAAACCTTGATTGGGCAGATGAACTTCGGGCAGTTTGCTGAGTCATCCTTGTCTAGAGTCTTAAACTTTAGTGTGAGTTTCGTCATTGCTTGGACTGTCGTTGGCGTAATGCGAAGCTACCTACTATACTTACTTACCTTGCCTAACGCACTGACTTCGAGGGAGGTCATCACCATGAACGGAGTTATTGAGGCACTTCACATTTACGATGATAACCGGTACGTCTCATAGAAGTGTTTGAACGACAATGTACCTTACTTATCTAACGTTTTGCCGCAGAAACCCTATTCTATCGCATACCTACGCAGGGAGGCCGTTGTCGGCAACTCATCTCCTGCCCCTCTACCTAGAACACACTCTACCGCGACCGAACCTGATCTACCTCCCCAATACGAGCCCCCCGACGCTCGCCTTCAGTCTGACGCACGCGAACCTCTTATTTCTTGCTACATCGTCGACCGAAATCGAACCGTTGCTAGTCTTTGAGTTCCTACACCGTATAATAGATGCATTCGAGGATTTTCTTGGCGCGCCACTTCTGGCCGTCAAGATCGAGAATAATTACGACATAGTTGCACAGCTCTTAACAGAGATGTGTGACGCAGGTACGATAAGCACAACAGAACCGAATGCCCTGCGTGAAGTGGTAGAGCAGGAAGGCTGGGTTGGAAAACTACTGGGAAGTATTAATCTTCCAGGGTCAGTGAACCGTTGAGCCCTTTGGAAAACTGGTCTTTGAGCTAACCTCTGGCCAGAAAAGCTCCTCTGGGCGCCAATTTTTCGAATTCAAGCACACCATCCATTCTGCCCTCGAACTCAACCGCTTTGCCGTGGAGGCGAGCCAACGTACGGCACACGTCCAACGAGATGTATGCCGATATCGTCGAAACTTTGTCAGTAACGCTTGCTCCATCAGGAAGACCTCTTGCTGCCTTTGCCAATGGAACGATCGCATTCACTTCAAAGGTATCAGGTATTCCTGATATTACGCTTAATATCACTAGCCCATCAGGAAAACACAACCTCGGGGGCATCATGGAACTACCAGTGTTCCACCCGTGCGTGCGGCTCAACCGATGGAAAGAGAGACCAGGCGAACTCAGCTTCATTCCACCTGATGGAAGATTTATCTTGGCTGGATATGAAGTTGATTTACTGCCCTTTTCAAGTGGGAAGAGTGGAAGTCTTAGCTCCAACAACCTCAAGTTACCCATTAATATGGAAGTAAAAACAGGACTAGGTGCAACAGGGTCTGATTTCGAAGTCCGATTACAGGTCAACAAGATTCTTGGAGCACCTTCGCCGGCATCATCAGGGCTGGGAAGAGGCGGCAGTGGAGGCCGATTAGGCGGACCTCATCCTGGAACGCCAGGAGCACCTTTGATGGACGACCTCACTGTGACCATCCCACTCCCAGCAGATGTCAGGAACCTATCTGAGATCCGGCCTAGCAAGGGAGATGCCAGCTTTAATCCGGGAGAGAAGGTCTTGGAATGGTACATTCCCGCAAAGGAGCTGTCAGTCGGAACAAGCTACTTTGGACTCAGAGGTACTGTGGTGGGACCACTGGCAGAGGAGGGTGATGGGGGATTCGATCCAAACGGATTTGGATTTGGAACAGACTACACATTTGACGGGCCATATCAGAGCGTTCCTGTTGCCAAGGCGGCACAGAACCCGGAGAGCACAGGCGATGACAAGGACGCCAAGAAGATCGCACAGAACAAAATCCTGATGCCGACATCGGCCTCAGTAAGCTTCTCGGTCAAAGGATGGTTGGCAAGTGGTCTGAAGGTCGAGAGTATTCAACTCGACACACGCAAGAGTAAGGGTCTGGGAGATAGTGTCAAGCCATACAAGGGTGTCAAATACTTGACAATCAGCAAGGGAGGTGTGGAGATACGATGTTAAGGAAGGAGACGAGACGGGGGAACACAAACATGAACATACATAGACTTAAGATGCTGTGCTGAGCCAGGTGTCTTGTTAGCCGCACTTGCGGGCCAATAGGAGAAGAGGTAGAAGTCATGACAAAAGCAAAAAGAACGTACCTGTTGCATAAGGGTGAACATGCGTATGTCTGTATGTAGCGGCTCGTTGCCGCGGGAGTGAAAGGGAAATTTAGGAAGTATCATCTCGGAGAGGCTCCCAAGGAGCGACGGAGCTCCGAAGCCGCATGAGGTCGGGGCATCGGCTCTAAGTGTGGGGGCAGCCCCGGAACCCCAAGCATCACGCAACGGATAATGCGATCGCGATGTTATTGGATGGACGAAGGGGAAACCCGTCCCGATGATTGTCATGACAATTCAAGAACTCCCCCAATTCCGAGGAATCAGTACGTACCCCGTCCCACTAACATTACCCCGACGTCACGCAAACTCCCGAACCCCAGACCTAGACCGAGAAGACTAGGAGGGCCCAAAGCCTGGGGCCCCCAAAGGGTGATCAGTCTCGTGGGTTTGGTCTGAGACCTGGGACTGATTTCTTATTTCGCTGATTGCAAGTAGGGATGCTCTTTCTCCTCCTGTAGCGCTTTTGTGTGCCACTTGCCTACGCATTTGACCTCAGCATGAGATCTTCACTTTGTCCATCCTGACCTCTATCTTCTGCCCCGCCGCTCAGACGGCAATGGACAAGCTCGCGATGTCCACGATGCGGTGCTGTCGCACTTACACAATAGCTAATCATATTCGCTCTCCTGTTTTCCCACAACGCTCAAGTCGACCGTCATTACAGGCTTTGCAGCAGCAGCAACAACCAAAGCATCAACTGTCACAACAAAGATGGCGTTCTACACATCGCGGCGGCACCAGAACAGCCCTATTCTTCCCTGGCCAGGGCGTTCAGCGGGTTGGCATGCTGAATCCATGGCTCGAGGCTTTCCCTTCGACGGCATCGCAGTTACGAGACGAGATCGACGAATGCATGGGTTACAAGCTCTCCGACATCATTCAGAATGGGCCATCAAAGCTTCTTACTGAGACACCCAATGCGCAACCGGCCATCATGGCTACGTCCATCTTCATCCTACGTATCCTAGAACGCGAATTCAACTTCAGAGTCACCGACCACTTCGATGTGACACTAGGGCACTCACTTGGTGAGTTTGCTGCTGTCGTCGCGGGTGGCTATATCTCCTTCCAGGACAGTTTACACCTCGTTCGTAAACGGGCAGAGGCAATGTCGGACGCCACGAAACATGCAATTGAAAAGTATGGTGGCGAGTATGGCATGGTGGCAGTTATATCCCACCCGGAACACATGGACAGCCTGATTCAGGCCATTCGAGAGTTTGTCGGCATCTCAGCTGAAGACCAGGCCGACCTGCCACCGATTGAACAAGTTTTGATAGCCAACATAAACAGCAAGAATCAGATTGTACTGAGTGGAAATATTGAGCGTATAAAGACGCTTATCGCCCACGTCCGTCAATTCCTTGGCTACGATCCGCGCGCCGTCCGTCTCAAAGCCGACAGTCCCTTTCACAGTCCCATCATGCAACCAGCCGTCACTGTAATGCGCCAGCTCCTAGAAGAACCCAGCAGGGTAGAGGGTCGCGAAAAGGAGGACGTCGTAACATTCCCAGGCAAACTACCCATCGTGAGCAACGTATCTGCGCGGCCAGTCTGCTGTAAGAAAGAACTCAAGGATTTGTTGGCCCGCGGCTGTCTGGATACGGTTCGTTGGTGGGATAGCATCAAATACCTAGATCAAGAGGCGCGCATACGACGATGGGTGGGCGTCGGACCTGGAAAAGTCGGCCGCAATCTTGTCGGAAAAGAGGTTGGGATGCGCGGCAAGGACCTTGTGAAGGGAGGGGGCGTATGGGCTATCACGGATCCATCTGAGGTTGAGGAGGTTCTGAGGGGGCTTGAAGATACGGCGAATCTCATGGAAGATGATGAGTATTCAGAGTAAAAGCACGAGCTTGGTTGCGCCAGGTATACAAGAGACGGCTGATCAAGCCTCGAGTGAGTCGTCACACAGTTCTTTATTGGGAACTATTCACTACCTATTATGAATTCGGGGTGTATGTTAATAGGGTGGGATATGCTGCATCAAGCAAGCGATTATGAATTTTCACGATTATTGAATTGTTTTGACAGCATAAACATACGGATGCCAGGGCAGTGCTATATACGTGGCTGAAAGCCGTATTCAGCTTAAGTGCCTATACCATGAATAATAGACATATATCCGTACGGATAATGGTTTCTTAAGTTGATGGCCGGTTTCAGACAATTGAACTAAAGAGAGACATTCCAGCCTCCAGCCGCCTCATCATGCTTCCAGCTTGTGACTATAACTATAATAGACATTTCTAGTATCGAGATCAGAAATGAATCTCACATTTACTACAATCCGAATGTTCATTTCCCTCGCAGACTGTTCACTATGTTGACTTTAGAGACTGGTGGGGATTACAAGTTAAGGCTGCCCGCAGGCACCAAGCGAGCATGGAGGCTCCCACTAAGCCGAGCTTCCTCTTTCAACCTTCATCTTCGCCAACAAGCTGTAATAACCATGTCCACCGCAATACCTTCAATCGCTTGCCTAGGCGTTATCGGCCGAAATGTGAGTTTAAAACACCAAATTGCTATAGTTCTCACTGAATATCCGCTGACGCCGCCATGGCTACACACAGAACAACCCCCTCCATATCTCGATCTTCCCCTCGCTCGATCCAGTAACAAATACGTTCGCTCCGATTCGCACACCTCTCCAGTTCTCCCTCCTACTCTCTTCCACCATCGATGTCTTTGATCTGCGCGCAAAGACCAACGCAGTCTCAGGGGTTGGCCTCTCGGGAGACTTTGGGCTTCTCCACGCTGTCGATGACCGCCTTGCTGCCTACGGCTTCGAGACCAACACGGGCGTCCGAATGGTTTGTCTTGTCGACATGCGCGGTCGGCGTGTCGATGGTAATGCCCCGGTAGCTGCAAGTCGGGGCGCAGCTGCAGGCCTACGCGACGCTGAGCTTAAGCCCGTGTTTCGCGCCATGCAGCATGCATATGTCAAGTTGTTACAGAACCCATTTTATGACCCGGATGAGCATGCTCCCCTGGGCGGGAGAGGCGGCAAGAAGATTACAAGTCGCAAGTTTGCTGATGACATGAAGAGGATAGGGGAGGGCTGGACCCCAGGCGTGACAAACCTCTAAGCTGAACTCGGATTGGATTGGGTAGTGTATGAGTAGACCAAGCAAGATACAGGTGCATGGCGTTTTGGAGTCTGGCATAACGGTATATCCGGTCATAGACTACCTACTTAGATATTGCTCTTGTATGGGCAACTGATTTTCCATGGAATGAGTCATGTCTGTTTGTTTTCAAGGAACTATGTGCACTATATGCTTGCTTCTCTGTTATTCAGCTGGGTGGTGTTGCTCTACGTTCTCCTGTCGGAGTTCCTGAGATCCTCGACCCTCCATTTTGATAACCCAGCCATCTCATCAACCTCCAAACTTTGGCCCATGCCTTCATTCTCGCTCAGCCGCTTAGCGCCGATCTTATGTTCAAAGCGCTGTGAGACTTCACCTCCCTCCCAGTGCCGAGCCTCGATAGGTAGCGGTTGCCACCAGTCTCCTGTCCTGGCATGCCACTGTGCGCTACACAGTTCCCATAGACGAGAGATTGCTCGCTTATACGCGAAACGCTCATCCTCTCCAGTAAAAGCACTGGTGTTTGCGAAATCAACCGCCTTTTTCTGTAATCCAAAATCAGAGTCCTGGTCGGGATCATATGAGGAGGTGCTCGACTTGGTGTCGTAATAAGCAACATTTGGTCGGAATGGAGACATTTGATCTTGATAGACTTCGGCAATTGTTTCGGATATGAGGTTGTCTGGCTCAGTTGCGCTGTTTGTCTTCTCAATCGCGGGGGTTTTCATCTTTGGGAAGAAGAGAGTATCTGGTGGGTTTTCAGCTCGGATTATCAGTTTGCAACGAGCTTCGTATAGGGCATCCAAGAGCGTGATGAAACGGCGAGCTTCATTCTTCTTTGCGTGTGTGAGAATGGGAACATTATCAATGATGAAGGTATGGTAAGTAGAGGCCATTGTTATGTAATCTGCTGGGCCGAATGTTTCCACGAGGCTTTCAAAATCCCATAATACGTAGCCGTTGTAGTGTCGAGGGGTGTGTACCTGTCGACCATATACCACTATGATCGATGGCTCCCATGGCACTGGTTGAGGCCCCGTCCACGCCACAGCCGTCTCGACTCGTTCTCGCCATTGGCCCTGTTCGTCTTTGGATAGACAATAGTTGACTGGCTTCTTGGTTCCAGACTTAGACTTGTCCTGAGTAAGCACTTCTTGCATGCCAGCTTCACCGCCAGCTTCACCTTCGACAGCATCTCCAGTCACAGCTGGCGGACTGATCGTTTCCTCCTTTCTTCTCCAATCTCTAGCTCCTTCCATTTGCCAAAAGTCGCATCTAGCCTTTAAAACTTCAAGGAAGTTTGCGAAGTCGCTGGTAGATCCATATAGCTCCCCTCGGGCCCGAACTGCACTGCCAAAGAATCTGCGAATCAGCCCCCTTGTTGGTGCGGGCGTGTAATCAACTCCAATGGCATTTTGAAGCTCCTCCGGCATACGATTAGAAGATGCGATAAGTACACCGCCAAGCTGAAAGAACGAGATGAAAAGATGGCTGAGAATCTTGCTAGCTGCTTTATCAGGCAATTGAAATTCATCAAGAAAGAGAATTGGGGATTCGTCGACCAGCTTTTTTGCCATCCATAAGATGGAGTAGTCTGTTTCACATGCACCAGCTCCGGAAGTTGTCTTTCGATGCTGCTCGAGCTGTGAAATAGTGTACAGCATAAATGTATTGAAGTGCCACCTCCTCTTCCGCTCAGTTGGTAGGCCGTCAGCGAGTAAGTCAAGGAGCATTGACTTTCCAGTACCAACTTCGCCTGATAAGAATAATCCCCGAGGCGAGTCTATCTCGATGGCAGACTCATGGTTTGTGAGTGTCCGTGTCAAAGCGAGACTCTCTTTTCCTTCGGGTGTTGAGAGGAGGTGCCTAAACAGTGGGTTCCGCCATATTGAGTGATTTCGTAATGCGAGGATATTTTTACTATCGTCTTGTGCTTCTTCCTCGGGCTTTGCCTCTGTAAGGCGGGCTACTTGACTCAGGCGCTGACGATACTCTGCCTGGGGGGAGTAGTCTTTGATGCGGTTGTATATCTTGTGTAAGTGCCGTGCGAGCCTATGCTGAGATGGGTCAGGGGCGTAAAGACCAGCAGCGACATGAGCCTGGTACTTGACGAGTGGATCAGTTATGACTACCGCCGTGGAAAACCGTCTCATTTTCAGGTTATTATCAGCCCGTCACCATGAACGTTGAATGAATGATGAGCTAATAAGTAGATGGATCTAGCGTGTTCGGCACAGGGTAGACATTTAACAGCACTCTTCGCCGCCCACGTGGTTTCGCTGGAGATCAAGTTTAAAATGGTTGGTGTAGACGTTGGTAGAGGGATTATATCTGGTAATTGTACGTTGGGTGAAGATGAAACCGTTGGACGTTATGCCGTGTGGCGAATGTTGAATTTCACGATCATCTATTCGACTTGGCCGTTATCAGATCGGAAAAGCCATGTGCATCATCGACTCAAGTTTAGGTGCCTTACCCTAGAGTTATAAGAGACATGTGCAGGACGGTATATTACACATATTCCACAAAGCTCCAATCATAGGTAGATACACTAATAACATAAGACCCCAACAGTATACTACAATATTCATCAAACAATCCCACCATAGGTAGCCAGTCCAAATCACAGTGCAGCTTCATGAATGATACAATCATGCGAACCCTACCCGTAAGACTATCTGTAATCTGCCTAAACTCCAACATACTTGCCATAGGGGATATAAGGAGTATTTGCCCTAATAACATAAAGACTTAGTTAAACTCTTATTAACTATAGGAGACTCCTTAGTAAGTATATTTTAATATTACCTGTTGAGGTCTTAAGTTTTCCTTGTCCCCAAGGCTTTATTTGTGACAATGTGCCTAATATATTGCATTCAGTTTCCAAGGCGGCCTCGGGGAGCAAGAAAACACCAGACCTTGATATAGGGTGTTAAAATAAATTTAGCAAGGGGCACCCTAAGCTTGGCGGGTAGTCAGAGGGTAAGATATTTATAAGAGAATCACCAGTAAAAGAAAAGAACCGACACATTTAATAAAATAACTGGATGCCTTTGTGACCCGTATAGAAAGAACCAATTGATGATGGCTGTTTGCACCCACGCCCGAGTTCGAGTTCGAGTATAGCAGAATGAATGTATCGGGAAGCCAAGAATACCTGAGCGCAAGGCTTTGTCTCAACCTCAGCTCTGACTAAGGTAAGGTACCACAAGCCAAAAGGTACCTTAAACAGAGGCTCTGCAGCAAACTTTCTGCATGCGATCTCCAGTGGGGTACATAAGACTAGCGGCTGAACACGAAGGTTCTGATTGGTAGCTGTGGGGCTGACCAACTGAAGCTTTCAAGGGGTTTCAAGGCAATGCCAGCTCACAGTAGCCCCAGGGTGTAAGAAGACTTCTGATGTTAAACTAAGGTGCTAAAAATACTTAGTCTAAGATCCTCTAAATTTCTACTAAATTATACTAAATTTGCCTAAGCTTACCTAAGGCTTTTTGTCACCTACGATAGAGGTCCTAAGTTTTATTGCATCCCCTTGAGTAGCAGCTCTAGCACACCTCGAGAAAGGCACTGTCCAGTTTTGAGCCAATCATAGCGCGCCAGACTCCGTAGCTAGGTTAACCAGCCAGCTTTCTAGTTGTTCAATTGGCTCCCGATACACGCTTCGTCACTGCTCTTTCCAGGCTTCGAACAGCACATCCCAAGGTGGCCGCGCCAGTTTTCTCTCCATCCATCCCATCCATTACAAAGTCCACCGCTCACACTCTTCCGTTCACGTCAACGATCCATCACGATCACCCGTCACGTTGACGCCGTAAGATGCCTTTATGACCACGCGGCTGATTTCATCGCCATTTTAAAACTACACGTTTATTTCGCGACCTCTTTCTTTGTTACAACCATCGATATCGACTTCTTCCGTGTCCAGTTTGCGATCCACCCAAAATGTTTTCTCCATCTGTCGCTCAGGGTGGCCCGGCGACGGCAACTCGTTCACGCCGCCGTCAACGTCCCTTGAGCTCCGAACATGTCGCTCAGCAGCCAAAAGCCAAGAGACAGAGAGTTCCCTTGACAGAGCAGACTTTTGTCAACCCCGAGGCCCAGCAGGAAATGATCGAGGTAAAGACCGATGCCAAGGTCGCAGCTCTACCCGCCAAAAACAAAAACAAAAACATCGAGCCTCCCGAGAGCCCCAGCCCAGTGCTGCGCAAGGAACTGAACGTTCGCGCGAAGAAGGCAAAGCATGGCGACCGCGCCGCTAATAAAGGCGACGGAAGTCTTGTTTTGGTAAGAATTGATGTTTTCTTTGTTTCGATGATGCTGCATATTAACAATGGACTGTCCAGACAAGCACAAACGCATATAGCGTCAGTAAGCTTCCAGCTCTACCTGACAGGATTCGCACAGATTGGTCAGGTAAGTCTGGATACCACAACTTTAGTCCTCAAAAACGTACTCATCCGTATCATCACAGCCTACCAAACTGCCGACATTTTCTCCACAGGCTATGCCCTTTCTCTCACCCAAACACACGCCCTTGTCTGGCCCTACACATCGACATCGCAATCACCCGAAACCTTTTCTTTCAACCTCCCATCAACGTCCAAACCCAATGATTCCCTTCCTGTAGGATGCCTCGTATCACCGTCTGCGTCATCAGCAGAGCCTGGGCTGGTTGTGGTCATGGGAGGTAGTGGAAAAGTCGTCTATTGGGAGTCGATTGCGAGCGCGGCTACATTTGTCTTCATGAAGAAGGATCGGACTGGAGTCGAGTACACTATATCGGGAATGCAGACCGGCGAAAAGGTTGTGGCTATCACGAACGCCGAATCCGCCGGATTTATTCTCACCTTCAACTCTGGTCGCCTTGCCTACATGAATGTGCGTGACGGCCAAGGCCGCCCTGCCATTTCTGTACAGTTTCTCCGCAACAGCCTGTCACCCTCCACAGGTGGAATCTTTGGCAGCATTCGACATGCTTTTCAACACTTGTCCCTGAAAGGAGATGTTGCAGCTGTCCGTGCGGACCGATCCTCGCGAACAGGCGAGAGAAACATCGTGGCCCTCACCAGCAAAGGCCGACTGCATGCATGGAGAGTCCACCGCGGAGGCCATAACGAGGTGATCGGCGACGCAGACGTGCGTGAAAATATCATCGCCGCGCTCCAGGAGACCGATCCCGCATCTCAGGAATTCCCCCATGATTCTTTCGAGGCAGTTGATTTCACTTACGTGCCAAAGGGCTTGGAATCCAAGTACCTTGAGTTGAGTAGGCTCAGCGAGGCTATGGCCACCGACGATTCCTCGGTACAGCATCTTCTGATACTTGTCAGCCTGACTTTGCGAAGCACGGCTCGCTATGCTTTAGTTGAAGCTATCCTGACGCCCCAAGGATGCCAAATAGGGATGATTCGTCCCATAACCTCATATAGTGCACCGTCTTCACCCTCCGATTCCGCACGGCCACGTCTATATCTTCCTCGCCCTGCCCTGGTTGCTTTCGTCGTCTTCGATCGCGCCACTGTTATCGCATCAATTGCTGTAGCACCCCAGTCTCCTGAGTCGCAGCTACAAACCGACAGTCACATTTTACCTGCCGCTTTCGAAGATGTTGTTGATTTCCGCGAAGACGATGTGCATGAAATCATCGGCTCAGGGTTCGAAGAAGTTTCGCCTGCCCTTAGCCATGAAGAGCATCGACTTCACCGACCGAGGACAAAGAATCCCGCCGTGGTTCTCATGGTTCGAGGTGCCGGCGCAGTGCGAATCGTGACAACTGACGTGGACAAGTTTGCTAGTGACAAGCCCCCCAAGGTTTCTGCGAAGAGCAAGATCGAACAGGCCGTTTTCTACGGCGTCAAACAAGACAATCCTCTGGTTTTCGACGGACGACAAGAAATCAAATTTTCTAACGAAGAAGTTGCCCATGCCGCACTTGAAGTTAGCCACGAGATCTTGAGCTCAAACACTCCTTTTATCTCCACTCTCCCGGCTTCGCTAGAGGACAATCTCCGAGCTCGGTCGACTGCACTTGAGAGATTGATAGCTCAGCTTAAGATTATGGGGGCAGACCTCGATCGTAAGACACGTTGGAGTCTGCTATATGATGCCGAGAAGATGCATGTGGCTACATTGCTCTGGAAACGACACGAAGCCTTCACTGCATCACGACCAGCGAATGCTAAGAAGAGCCTTATTGGTTATATTGTCGAGTTCATTCATCAAGATGATAAACACAATCCTGTTGCTGAGGTTGGTGAGGTTGATCGAGTTCGATACTGGTTTATTCGGGATATTTTCCGCCTCGAGATACTTGTAGCTTGGGCGTATCAAGTCATCAAGACGCTCTATAGGGAGCATTTGCTTGACGAGGCCAAGCTAACTGCCATGCTCCACGAAGCTATCCAAATCAACACTTGCACACATGTCGCGGCGCTCGATTTCCGAAAGAACAACTTAAGCGCTTACGGTCTTGGGTTTGAAGAACTGCGCCTAGGTATTCTTCGCGACGGATACGACGACCTTCCCGAGCCATGGACTGGTTCTCATTTCGTTGCCAACAACATTAAACGTCTGGTCGACCTCGCAGATCAATGGTTGCTTAAGGATCAAGATGCAAGTGAACCGGCCAGGGCTTCAAATCAGCCGGATCATAAGGTGAAATCCAAGATTTTCGAAGAAATGCCAACCCTTGTCGATGGAATGCTCACTTCAGTTCTGGAATATGCTCGTTGGTCAGCAACGCGCCCTGAGCTGAAGAACATGTCGCAGGAGTTTGCTAAGCTATACAAGACGAGTTCATTTGAGAAGCCCCTTGCCCTAGCACGATCAGGCAGGTGGGAGGAGGGAGCCTCTATCGCTGAGAAGCACGAATGCCTCCGTGCTCTCCCTATGATTTTGTTGGATCACATCCAAATGCTCGAAGATCGCCTTGCTGAGCCAGACTTGTTACTTGTTGATAGACAAACCTTTAAACGACTGAGGGACAACAAGAAGGCCAAGTTGGAGAACAGCTTCTCCGTCTACGGCCAGTCATTTGCATTCCCAGCATATGAGTTCCTGCTCCAAAAACACGGAGTTGAAGCTGTCCTGGAATTCGATCTCGACAAGTTGGGCTATAAGACCCAGTTTCTGCGTAGCAAGCCTGAACTGGCGCGAATATCGTGGATCAACGATGTGCAGCAAGAGAAAGACGTCGGTCACAGCGCAGACACTCTCGTAACCCTTGCTCTTACGAAGGAACAGCGAGTATGGAACAAGAAGATTGAGTTAAGTCTCGGAAAGCTTGCTCTTCTTGCTGAGCTCGAGGAGAAGACCACTGGTTCGGGTGGCCTCAAGGTTAACGCCGACGACGCGCGTGCCGAGGAGAAACTTAAGAAGGTCGACCAAGAGTTAGTTGCCATCAGGATCCAAGATCAATTATACAACCAGGTTCTCCCCAGCACATACGATGCTGTGGATGACGCAGCAGCGCTTAATTTCGCAATGGAAGTTCATAGCATGAACATACCGCGGCGTCAGAAGGCCCAGCATCAGATATTTGAAGACGGTATGAGGCGGCTTCTAAAGCACGAGGCTCTGGATGCAATGACACTCATTGACCTTCTGACCCTGATTTACCTGAAGCCTGAGTCCCGCGCTGAGATTCCCAATCCATTCTGGCTAGCTCTTTTGGTTGCCGAGAGCAGCTGCCACAGTGATGAGGTCAAAGAGGCTAAGCGGATGATTTGGAGGAGACTATTTATACGCGATGATTGGGCTAAGATCAACGACACACAGCTCAAGGATGATCGTCAGGTGGTTGAGAGATTGGCAGAGACTGAGCTTTATTCAATGCTGACTGACTGCATCAGCTTCCGTAAGTGAAATGTTTATCTAACTTCTGGGGAACACATTCTGACTTGAATACAGAAGATCCACATGAGCCTTTCCGACCTCTGTCTCCGCACGAAGCTCTTGGTGCTTTTACCGAGAACCTTGACCGTCGGTTCCGCGACTTTGAGGCGTCTTTCAGGACGAAGCTGGTCGACATCATGAAGCTGGAGGATAAGATGCTCCATCAGCATGTGGAGAAACATCGTCTTGGTGACTGGGTCCGCTCTACCTTCGACGCCGCTCGAGTAGAGCTAGACAGCACACTGGACAACGCCACTAAGAATGCTGCCGCCCCCCAAGTTGCTGAGCCCAATACTGTAATGAGTGGCTCAATATTTGATTATGGCAGCTAACTCGTCAACCTCATGGGCGGCTCTAGGTCAGCTGCTGGGAAGGCTGATGCTCGACTCGTCACTCTCATATCTTTCCTCACTTGTATGATACAAGGCTCATTCGAGATATGCCCCAAGAGGCATGGAGACATGAATGACTGCCAGTATTATGATTACGGCAAATATCAACGCAGATGACTTCTATACACATTACAACGCAACACGCATACATGCACAGCAAAAAAGGGGATTTTATTGTTGGCCTAGGAGAATGACCGGGGCATTGTTTTTATGTACTTATTTTGCGTCTGGGGGAAATCATCTGTTACTACAGAGTTTCTCCTTTATGTACAAGCTATTCCTCACACCCTAGTGGTGTGAGTACTAGTTCTCAAATTTCCAGATATAGGAGTAAGGGGTGGATTCGTGGTTGGATTACCACATCAGGGCGTGTCAAATGCGCTATTCTCGCGTTAATAAAGACCTTTCAGTATGTACTTTATTTGCATACTTTTGTGTACACATCTACCTCACGCCTATAAAATCATGGCACTCAACATATTCAAATACGCATCTTTGTTCCTGTCACTCATGTATAGGCGACTTGTGGTTTTGGCTGCAGTCTTGATTCATTTCGGCATCATGTACATAATCCATACGCCACATCGTCCGCCCGGTACCCGTTGTACCGTCTAGCATCACTCCTTTTGACCCCAAAGACCATAATTTGCGGAATAGACGGCCATTAGCAATGCCTAAAGCAAAATCCGAAAAATGCATCCGTCATCGAGACCATACAGCTGAAGAAGTCGCTCATTTGCAGCATAGGGCAACTGCATAGTTAGAACGGAACACTGCCAAGATACATGCCCTCCCCAAAACCACAAGCCAAGAACTTTGTTGGCAGTGGGCGGGGCAGTATCGAAAGGAAGAGAAGATCGTGGGGCAGCTTAGCCCTGCATCTTTCTTCGCTTGCCGACCTGGGCGGAGAAACCAGTCTTGATAGCGGTAACACTTCGTCGGGAGCCGCAGTTGTTGCAGGTGATGAAGTAAAGACGGTTCTCACCCTTGTTGAGTTCGGTATCAGGGGATTTGCAGGTCTTGCAGGTGACATACTCGACTGAAAGAGGGAATGATTAGCAAACAAAAACCCGCAGTCGCAAAACTGCAAAGACTTACTGATGTATTTTCGGACAACGTTCTCGATCTGCTTCTGCTGGAAACGACCCTTGATGACCAACCTTCGGCTTCCGTCAACGGAACCGCTGGTACCCAACTCGGCAAAAAGATAGGCGGTAAGATGCTCCTCGGTTCTCTTCATACGCTTAGAAATATCGGCGATGTTGGCAAAGACGGTTTTTCGGTTGCCTTCTCGCATACACTGAGGAGGGGGGATCTTGTAGCTCTTGGTTCCTGGGGAAGTGTGGTCGGGGTTTCTCTCGGTGAGTTGGTGGAAGAAGCGAGAAAGGAGCATGCTGTAGCCAATGGTCTTGGTCTCATCGTGAGCCCAAATGCCGGTTCCCTCGTTCATATCACCCTCCTGCTCCTGGGGAACCTCCTCGACTTCCTCGCCCTCCTTGAGCTCAAGTTTCTCGAGCTGCTTGGTGAAATCATCGTCGCCCTTGGGAGCCTTCTTCTTCTTCTTCTTCTTCAGAGTCAGGTCAAGGCCTCCATCCTCGGCGGGCGCAGCATCGTCAGCGGGGGCGGCGTCGGCGTCGGCGTCGGCATCGGCATCGGCGTCATCGACCTTCTTTGACTTCTTCTTCTTTTTCTTGAGCAGGGAAAGGTCGAGACCACCATCCTCAGCTGGGGGAAGGTCCTCAACGGCTGTCGTTTGCGAATCAGTAAAGGACTCAAGGGCGGCAGAAAGCGGCGGCGTACGAGGCGTATGGGACTGAGCCGAATCCTTGGGTTCTTCGGTAGCGTTGACCATGGTCACTGAACCGTCAGCGTCGACAACAACTTGTTCGTCGGTGAAGGCAACGGATTTGCGTGATTTGCGTTCGGTTGGTACCTGTAAATAAAACAAAAAGAATAAAGAGGTTAGTAAAGGATTCGATTGAGGGATGCGGTGTTGTTTTGTGGCTGTAGAGGATAGATGATGATGTGAAGGTGGCGGTTAGGAAAATGTGAGTCAAAGGCCTAAACCGTAAAATAAATCGATGTCGAATCGCCTGCTTCCCCCCAAGAAAGTGGTGTACGACAATACCAGAGGTACTTGCGCACCAACAAGAGGCAGTGGGGTAAAAGGCGATAAGAGGAACCTGATAGGCTCGTTGGTGAGGCACTTGAGGGTTTTGGAGGGGTAAAAGATTGGACCTGTGTGGTCCAGAGGGTACAAGACACGCCATGAAAGGCATGGCACAAGCAGTTGAACTTCAAAGCCAGGCCTGTATTGTAGTGGGTAGGTAGGTAGGTAGGTAGGTAGGTATAGTAGGTTGCATTTCGTATCATGTCCCAGCAGCCTCTTGAATGAGGGTTGGTCGGAAATATATGTGCAATTTGTTGCAGGCTTGTCACTTACCTCGCCCTCCATGATTGCTATGTGGCTGCTTCTTGATTTTGCTGTTAATGGCCAGTTGCTGGTTTATTGGGGTTTTTTGCTGGATGTGGGTGTCGCAAATGGGCGGCTTCTTCGTATAAGGTACTGCGAAGATCTTTGGCTTGGGGCTTCTCGCGCAATGATATATCGTTTGTATTCTTGGATCGCAGAGTTCGCGCGCGCTGTTGGTATGCTTCGTTTGATGGATTTAGTTGTGGGTTTAGGATGTAGAGGGAGATCAGTCCAACGTCATGGGCTGAGTGAGCGATACCTTGAGTCAACCAGAGCCCAAACCAAAGTGCAGGTGGCCCCCAAGCTTCACGATAGAGAGTCACGGGAATATCCACGTGATGCTCTACAAAGCGGTTCGCACCCAATCAAGCGGGTAGCTTGTCAGAGCTCCCCCAGTTCTTGTCGGAGCCTAGCTCCGGGCCCCGATGCGACTACGGCCTTTACAACTGTACAGACTACTAGGTATCAATCACCTCGATCGACGGGAGGTTCCATTGCTGATTGTCGCAACCCAATTACATCTCAAGATACGGCAGCGCTCTCCGTTTACTCCTCTATACTCGGAACACTTGGGACTCAGCAG
This sequence comes from Fusarium anthophilum, assembly GCA_013364935.1. Lineage (NCBI taxonomy): Eukaryota > Fungi > Ascomycota > Sordariomycetes > Hypocreales > Nectriaceae > Fusarium > Fusarium anthophilum. The sequence goes on from JABEVY010000085.1 coordinate 42,671, forward strand.
TCTCTCAACAAAGAAGTTACTCTAAAATAGCTAACTACCTCTCAACTTGACGCTCAATACCAGCAATTCACGACCTCCAAAGACATCCCTAACGTCCTGTGGCCTACAAACACATCCCGAACTGCATTGGCTGAGCGAATCTGTCTTCAGGTCGCTCACGCCACGACTATCAACATGGCCACCGACTCCTCCCTTGTTGACCTCCATGATGCGTCCATGTCTGATGACAAGGACGATCTGGACTCACTCCCATCCATATCTACCGACGACATCTACTCCGATACCTCCGACACTGATGCTCAAGCGGAGTGGGAGCGTAGCCTCGAACAGCTACAATTGATACTGACAATGATGATTGTGCCCTGGATGGGTAAATACTTTGGTCGCAAATTTGCCTACTGGAGTGAGTAATTCATTCACTTACTTATACCACTATTTATCCAAGATTGATGAGTTCTCTAACCAGTGGTTGTCTAGGTTGGTCACGATACATGGAGTGGGCGCATAACGTCGACATTCGATTGACAAATAAGGCGACCTTCAAGGCGGCTGGTGTTGTGGAAACAGCGGCAACGTTATAGACATACTTCAAGCCAGATGATCCGATCTCGATATGAATGGATGACCTGAGTAATATGCATGGCTTTCACAAGGTGTTGGGGTACAAATATGCACATGTTTTCTTTCTCTGTTTCAATAATATATGATTTCAAATACGCTTGTTTTGTTCCTCCTGTCAACCAAGAGACTCTAGCACGAACCTAGTGTACTAACAACCGGGTATCAAGGGAAAACTTGAAAACCAAAGCCGTCCTTGTATTAAAGTTTCATTCATTGCATGATCATTGCCCTTCATTCAACACCTGTTCTGAATGAACTACCCGTCCCAACTCCCCATCCAAAAGACTAATACATCTAACAATCCTGGTATAACAATCCTTAATGTTGAACGCTCTCTATATCCTAATGCAGCTTGATACCGGTACTCAAGAGTTGGTGATGCCCTAGGGCGGGTTTGGTGTAACGGAGCTTAGGGAAGCATGTACACCGTGTTCCACAGAGTTTGTGGTCATGACGCTTGCGCTGATTGTACTAGAGCAAAGAACAGACAAGATCATGGCCGGGCCCTCTTTAGGCAGCTGAGCCGTTATATTATGGTTTTCTGATGTGTTTACGTCCCATCAGACGCTTGAAGAAATCTGAGACATTGATGGCCGAGAAGCGGCACTGCGAAGGGAGCCGAACTGATTGCGTGCAGTTCTAATGGTCAAGAGGAGACTTCCCGACATGCAGGCGAACAGGAACCATATGAAGACAGTGCTTGCTTGTAGTCGACGGCACCGTCCCTCATCACTCGCTGAGCCCCAGGCGATCCAGTCTCCAGGCAGAGCTTTGGGGTTAATATCTCCGCAGTTGACGACACGCAGCTTTGCTGCAAGAACAATGGCACCGATGAAGGTGAAAAGAACAGCTATACCATCCAACGGTAGCTGCATGAGTGGCTTGTCGAGAGCTGAAACAAAGAAAGCGAGAAGGCCGATGATGCAAACGATCCAGCAGACGATGGCGATAAACATGATAAAATTGACGGCAGCCGTTGCAGAGCCTGCGGCGTCAATATTTGACGCCATGACGTTGCCGATGAGAGCCGTTAGGAGGAGCGTCATGAGCAGAGCGACGCTGCGCAGGATCATTTGGATGAGGTTGTATCGCATGGTGGGCAACGGATGCTGGATAGCAGTGCGTGGTAGAGTTGATACGAGGTGTAGAACAGTAGTAGTAGCACAACAGCCGTGGACTATTACAGATTTCGAAGCGACTGCACTATGGTTGTGCACCTTGTGCAAGGAGTTGATCCGAGTGTTGTAAGTGGTGAATTGCAAAGGCAGTCTGGCAGCGGCAGATGGACGGACGGACCTATGATTGATCGACAGCAAAGCTGGAGCAATGCGGGGATGAAGATATCTAGTTACCTCAGAAGGCTGCGATCTTTGGTGGAGGATACATGTGGAGTTGAATTGAGTCGATTTGATGCGGTGCTCGAGGCGTTTCTGTGATAGGGTCGTGGTGGGTTATATCGTTGCTGGCGCATTGCCCAAGCAACCGTTGACACACTGAATAAACTCAGCAAGGGTAGCTTGTTGCAGGGGGATAAGGGGATCATCGACCTATGTGCTCCGTATCTATGTTCAAGACTCTCACATATTTTGTTCTAACCGCTCAATTGATTGTCGATACGAATACGCCAATACCCAAAATCAGATGCTGATGACTCTCATACAATTCGTTTGCAAACGTTTGATCAATTCAGAGTTTCTGTTGCATCATCACCAGCGGTAACCATATAGCCTGTGAACCAATCAAAACCACGTATGCCCTTCAGATGAGAGTTGACATTCCATCATACCCGCTGGCGTTGAGACACATATGTAGCCTGACTTTGAATGGAAAAAAGTCATTGTCGATTGGATGATATGTTTCCTACATTATTCTAAACCAGCTGTGCCATGAACAGTTCACATATCGTCACAGCAAAGCTCGACGCTCTGCATGTTGGTCCATTCTTTGGCCAAACTTCATGTTGTGCTGAGCCTCAGAGTCGCATAACACCAATTATGGTAGTTACCGTTGTCAGGTGAACCGCCGAATGTATTCCTATATGGAAAGTAGGTAAGGTTAGTAGGCTGAGTTATAGGTGGACAAGACCTAGACCACATATAGTCCACGGAGGTGATTGATTGCGGGCGGCTAACACGTCCTGTGGCCGCGGCTCGGGACTATGATAGGTGATCGATCATGAGACAGAATCAGACATTAGTAGATGCGACAATCAGCTACTGTTCTTAAGGAATCCATAACTAAGCTCTTAAGAAGTCAATCTGCTAATAAATCACCAGTCTCGAACATGGTGCAACCAAGAACAAGGGGAATTCCGTCCCTCCCGTTCTTAGTGATCGATCACAATCCTCCCCGTAACTAGGTACCTTTACCTACCTTACCTAAAGTACTAATCCACTAATCCATTGGTCGAAATACTCGATGTCTGAGCGCATGTGCATACCTACCAATCCAACACTCGCACCTTTGATCATTCTCAGAACCACTACTAGCATCGCCCATTCGCAACCCATGCCTGTCTCAGGATAGGTGCGTACTAAATCTCGCCATCAGGCAAATAAATGGCTTAGGCAAGCTTTCGACATCCTCCGCCTTCAGCTAGCCATCATAAAGCCATGACGCTGGAGCACTGAATTGAATTTCTCTCTCCACTGAAGAGACACTTCCCTGCTCTGTTCAACTGCCGTCCGACATACCCTACCTAGGCTTATCCGGCCTCTCGGGACCCATCAATCGGTCTTTACGCCATCAAGACCATCTTTGGCTGTCAAATCTCGGTGGCGTCTTTGCCTTTCCGTCCAGCCGCCTCGAGAAACGCCCATGGAATGAGCACAGCATCACAAAACGAAGCGCGCATCCATCACGAAGAACCCTTCACCGCCCTCCTGGCTTGGCTGCTCCTCTAAACCATCTACAGAAATCAGGGTCTAGCATATTAGCCCGAATTGTGTCTTTCACTGTTTCACTCAGCTTGAGGCTGACTGGCGGGGCTTGCTGTTGCTCAGCTGGCTAAAACATCAACATATCTTCTTGTGAACTCGTGTAGATTGTCCATGACGTTGGAGTTATTTGTTAGGCTCGTACTTGATTCAGGCAGGGGATGCATACCCCAAGATGTAAAAGAAGTGCTGCCCACCGTGTTTTAGATGGGCCGCATGGCGTTCCATGGATCTGCAAGGCTGAACGAACCCATCTATCTGTGGATCACGAAGCCCGATAATTCACGGCAATCTGAAATACGAAGGCCCAAGATGCATGTCATAGCTAAGCCAGCTGCTGCAAGACATCGTTCATTGGAAAAGGGCGGTCAGTGGCATGCATAGCGCCAAATTGACTACCTAGGTATCCGTAGGTTGGCAGGATAACTTAGCAGGTCAAGATCCCTTTACGCCATACGCCATACGCCATACCATCCATCCATCCATCCCTCGTAATTCTTCCCCTCAATGCAACACCCACCGCTGCTCGCTATTGGACAAGGCCACCCTTGCGGACCAGGATACCTGGGTAGATCCGCTGTCATGATTCACAGCAAGAAAGAGCCTCATCAACTTCATCAGTCGGATAAGTATCAAGGAAACAACAGCTTGCTTGGAAATGCCACGCCTTGGTAGATTTAGTAGCGCGGCGGTGTTTCTGCTCACCGCTTCGATTCACTAAAAGGCGTTGCTCCCACGTACCGAGCCACTGGCTCACCCACAAAGTTTGTTGACCATGCCCGCGGCCACCACTTACCAGAAATCTCACACCTACTTAGCTGCCGTCTATATTGTCAGCATACGTAGGTAACGACTTCGCCCAACCTTTCGGGCCCTTACTCCCACAGATTCGGGATATTTCATGCCCATCTCCGCCCTATCGGGCTTAAACTCGCGGCTCAGGAGAAGACGACTTTCCACATTCGACATTACCCCTTTCTCTAGGCCTCTTAAGGTAGGTAGGTAGGTTGTTGGCGCACTCCATTGGACTCGATGTATTAGATACATGGGCGTCGACTAACTTAGTAACGCCCTTTGATGAGAGAGAGAGGTGTGAAGCAACTAAGACTTGCTTGGCGTCGAGCTGTTCCATTCTGCTCGGTCTCGCTTCCGCCGTCATGCTTTTCACACTGCCCGACTTTCCCTTTTGAATCAACACGCATTGCCTCTTCCGGAAGTCTTCTGGAAACCCCATCGTTCACTTCACCTTCATGACCGCTTGCTTGATACACACACGTCATGCTCCCTTTAGGCCTCCCCGAGTATTAGAGTTTCTAAACATCAACTTACCGACTTGCCGGACTCTCCAAAAGGTTCACCGCCAACGAGAATGGCACAGGGCTTGGCTTTGAGACGCCCCTATCTTAGTAGGTGTTCTGATTCTCTGAGCCGCCGCGATTCTACGCTACGCTTCAATAGGCGTTGCACGCACAACATCAGATAAAACACAGTAGTGGGATCGAGACTGTCGGTGGTGATGTTTTGAGATCTCAGCGTTTGAGCTTAGTGCCTGTCCCGAGCCTCAAACCGGGAATACGTGTCTTTTAGTGCCGGAACCGACGGACAACACACAATGGTAGCACTGGGGCAACTGTGCTATTGATCTTCTTCATCCATGTGCTGAATGTCAAAGTAGATCGCTTCATAGAGCTCGGAATGGGGG
>JABEVY010000086.1:0-186973 GCA_013364935.1 Fusarium anthophilum
CTTTTAATTTAATATTTAATTATATAGATAGTAAGAAAGCCTTTAGTTAAATACATAAAAAGTAGCAGTATTAAGTTTAAATTTATAGTTAGAGTAAAAGTCATTACGCAAGAGACATTATTACTATATTATTTCATAACGCGATGGTACACCTTTAGCTGCAAGATCCCGAATATATAGTTACTTAGGGACCAATAGCATACTTTAGTTCTTAAGAGTAATTATATTACTATAATGAAAAATATAAATAAATATCTTGTTTCTTTTTTAATAATTAGTATATAGATAAACGTTAGTTTTCTAATTAGATATAATTCTAGATAAAAGTCCTTTAATTATTACTCTTTCCTATATCGGTGCTTGAATTCCTTTCTGGCAGGCTTTTCCTTTCTCCCTACTTTGCAGGCACACAGTCCTTGAGCATATATACACTTTTAATACTTTATCACATCCTCCCCACATTATAGGCCATCAAGCCATTTTGTATCGGCAACAGCTCCGATCTATTGGACACCAACTCAATAGCCATTCCCAACTCCGCGGCCATATCGTCGAGATCCTCCGGCGGTACGGTACCGATCTCTGATGTCCAAGCAATGTACCTTAGCGATGGGAATAATTCCTTGTTAGTAAGCAATGTTTTGATCAGTTTAATCATTGGGAAGCAATACTCCTTCTGGCATCTCCTCTTCTGACCAACATGGATACATCTCCTGCAGCAAGAGAACCTTGAGGCAAGGAGGGACACTGTCCTTGAGCATTTGCAAGAAGTCGAGATTCTTCTCATACCAATACGGGCCAAATAATGCTCTGGGAGGAATAGCGAGATAATGCAGGGCTGTAAACGCTGCAAATTTCATGCCTGGATTGTTGAAGCAAAGGGAATCATGGCAGTCCCACCACAGTTCCAGTATTTTGAGGCTGCTCTTGCATGGTTGGAGGAGTTGAGAGAAATCCGGGGGGTCATTGTATGGGCGTACGTTAACAGGATGGTGAAACTCCAGATGTCTGAGTGACTTTGCGTTCTTGAGGAATTTGTTCAGAACCTCGTATGAATAGTCGCTGGCATGAAGGTAAAAGGAGTCGAGATTATCGTAAGGGAGTGGTCGGACAGACGGCCGTCCTAGAGCAGCGATGTTGACTTTCTGCAGCTTGGAGAGTTGTGAGGCTGGGATGGGAGAGTAATGGAACATCCTGCAAAGTCATGTCATAGGTCTCACGAGGGTTTTCCTCTATGAAATTCACTTGGCAGATGATCAGTTATCTCCCTTCATCCACCATTGCGACAGTTGAGCTTACACGTCTTCAGTTTCGGTTTAGCAACCATGCGACTGTTCAATTCTCTCTTGCGTCCCTCGTCCAGCCTTAAAGCTGGCTTTCTCGGAATCTCAAATTGATGCCCTCTAGGTTTGGCATGTCGAGGGACAACAGTTTCCGAAGATATTCAGCGTCTAGTTCGTTCACATTAAAGTGGCCGATGATGGGAAGGTCTTCAGGATGATGGTATAAGTCTCTGTACACGTCTCTTGTGCACGGTTTTTGTCATCCTTCTGTACTTGACCTTTGGCGTCTTCGGTGCCCGAGGCTTCCTAGTAGACGCCTTCACTTTGCTTGTCTGCATGGTTGATGGATTTGAAGACATTAGGTAGGAATGTATGTGGCTGTCGACCCGTGAGTTCCTTTCTTCTGACGCGGTTTTGACTGGGTAGGGATCAGAGGCGGGTTCAGCATCTCGCGACGTGTGGGGAATATCATCCGCGCTAAAAGTCCATGACATAATCTTAGCTTTCTAACCAGATACGACTTAGTGTCGCTCCGGATAAGAGAGGTGCGGATCTGGCCAATCACCAAGTTGCTGTTTATAGTTACTGATCAGAATCACGTCTATCCATTTATTAAAGATAGCTCTATGCCCGTATTGGTAGCTATCTTGTAGTTATTGTTTGTTACTTTGATCTCTCACCCGAGACTTCTACCGGTGCGCCCTGCTATACCTACCTACCCCGCGCCGGCAGTACAGTTTACAACTAACCCCAAAATGGGTAAAGAATCTCAACCTTGATCGAAAACACGATAAGCTATCAATTAGTTAAATACTCGCCTTGTTCCCATATCGAATGTTGGATCATAACAAACATCAAGAATTTTTCTCAAATAAACCAAAACCCCATTTCAGATTTATTCACTTCCAAATAAGCATCATGTCAAACACAACCGGAACACCTGCAACCTGGGTAGTGGTTGGTGCTTCACGGGGCATCGGTCTTGAATATGTCAAGCAGCTCCTTCAAGCAGGAAATCGAGTAATCGCCACAGCTCGGAACCCCGAAGCATCGGGACTCTCGGAGGTTATCAAAGCTCATGGCACTCCAGACAATTGTATCGTCGAGCAGTGCGACATTGCGAGTAGCGAAAGCATTGATGTAAGCCCAACTTATTCCCCCAAGTCATTTATCATAGACATTTCTAATAGCCTTATGCACAGGCATTTGCAGCGAGGATGAGCACTCTTGTAAGCAAGGGAATCAGACTTGACAATATCATCATGAATGCAGGGGTTCTCAGATACCCTAATCGAGCAACAGAACTGTAATGCCCCATCGATCAGCATTCTCCTACACATGCAATTGCTAACTTGAGCTCCAAGATCATACGATAACTTCAAATTCCACATGGAAACCAACGTCATTGGACCGATCATATGCGCACAGAAACTAGTCAACTTGAATCCCGATAGCCCTCCTTCGAAACTGATCTTCACCTCATCCGACTCGGGGTCGACCACCAATTTCCTCGCATATGAAGACGGCTTCGCAGCATATGCGGCTAGCAAGGCTGCACTCAACCAAATGCTGAGACACATGGCGGAGGAGTTGAAAAGATGCGGTGGCAAGTGGGCTGAGATATGTGTTCTGGCTCTCCACCCTGGCGAGGTGCATACGTGAGTATTCATTCCATGTTCGAGTATGAAAGCTTGACTGATCATTATTAGCGATATGAACTCTGGCGAGGTTGGCACCTGGGATGTAGGAACGCTCTTGGAGCCGGACGAGAGTGTCTCGGGTATGCTCAAGGTGATTAATGAGAAGAATCACACGGATACTGGCACATTCTGGTGCTGGGATGGCAGGGCAAGTTTGTCAACTCCACGTTGGGTATGATACTAATAACTCACAGGCTTATCCGTGGTAATGAATGTCAGCCAAATTGGATGTCTTGGCAGTAACGCTTGCCTCACGAGACTTCGATGAATCCCTCATCATTCGCGGTTTGTGTTACTCTGTGCAGAAACCACCGACCAGGCAGACGCCCAAATGCATACCCGTTTCATAAAGCTAAACAAGGTCGCCTCAAAGTCCTTGGCTATATAAATGACATTGGCATTGCTAACAATATTATGGTGTTCTCCCGTGAATTGCTATAGACGCTGCGAAGCAACATGTAGTCTATTTCATCTTTCAACAAGTTGCTTCCAAGTTCAACCAGCCGTTTTCACGGTCCAGTGACACGACTATACAGCTTTTTATGAGATTTCCAGAGTATGCGCTCTGATAAATAGAACATGCATTGCCCAGAGCGCCCGACTTGTCAGATATTCATAGTAAAACAACGTTTTAAGAACCCGAGGACTCTTTATATATACGCGTTTAACCCCTTGGTTAATAAACAGCATGTTTGGGGCTAATTGATCTAGAAGGCTCACGGCATCTTTCACCCGATTGTCGGAAGCGCTTATTGGTGGGTTTTTCTGAATTTGGTCGTGCCGAACCGTTGGGTCGTTTCATGAACCCTGTCATCAGGAGACGCAACCCACAATGAAATGACCTTCATTAATATCCGATCATTGTTCATCAATGTCGAACGCTAGTTTGTAGACTTACGGACGGTCTCCATGAAGCTTGCCCACTACCAGATCAGTGCTTTAAATATTATAATCGGAGCCCCAGAGGATGTAGATCTCTTTGTGTTTCTGCCAGTCGTTTCTCTTTGGGCCCATTAGCTGTCGTTCTTTTGCACCTATTTTTATCCACACTCTTTTCCTTTTTCTTCACTATGCGTCACTCATTTATTTCGGCATTGATTGCCGCCTGTTCCGCCGTCCATGCTGCCGCGCAGCTAAACGGAAAGGTCGGGCCTCTCACTTCTGCGTCTGCCAAGGCTGCGATCAAGACTTGCAACATTGTCGACTACGGTGCCAAGGCGAATGCAAAGACTGATAATGGCCCAGCAATTCAAAAGGCCTGGAATGACTGCAGAACTGGCGGTGGAGAAGTCTACGTTCCAGAGGGTGATTATGGTCTGGGTACCTGGGTGACACTGACGTCTTCGAAACCCATGTCATTTCGTCTTGATGGGATAATCTACCGAATTGGCACCGATGGAGGCAATATGTTTATGTTCAAGCACCTGGAGGACTTTGAGTTCTATAGTAGCACCTCCAAGGGAGCTATCCAGGGTTATGGATATGAGTTTCATAAGAGTATGTTCCATACATGGCCATAATTCTTGTTCAAGACACTGACGTAAAGTAGAGGATGAATATGGCCCACGTATTCTTCGGTTCTCCGATGTCAAGAGCTTCTCCATCCACGACGTTGCTCTAGTCGATTGTGAGTATCACACGCTGTAATAAGCGACAAAACTGACATAATTAAGCACCCGCCTTCCACTTCTCTGTCGACACCTGCTCCAACGGTGAAGTTTACAACATGGCCATTCACGGAGGTAACCGAGGTGGCCTCGATGGTATTGACGTCTGGGGAACCAATATCCAGTAACGCCTCTTGACCCATTTTTCTTTTCAACTATGCTAATGTCATTTCAGTATCCACGATGTTGAAGTCAGCAACAAGGACGAGTGTGTCACCGTCAAGAACCCCTCTGACCACCTCTTGATCGAGAACATCTTCTGCAACTGGTCTGGCGGCTGTGCCATGGGCTCCCTCGCCACCGACACAGGTAATTATGGCTGCCATGTCACTTACCCAACCAACGCTGACCTAGACCAGATATTCACGACATCGAATACAACAACATCTACACCCAGCGCTCCAACCAGATGTACATGTTCAAGTCTTATGGCGGCAGCGGCACCGTCAACAACGTTGCTCTCAAGAACTTCGCCGGCCACTCCAACGCCTACACGCTCGACCTCGATGCCCAGTGGAGCTCCATGAAGCCCATCGCCGGCGACGGTATCCTCTACAGCAACATGACCTTCTCCGGCTGGTCCGGAACCTGCGCCGATGGTCACCAGAGGGGACCCATCAAGTTCAACTGCCCGGCTGATGTTCCCTGCACTGACATGCAGGTCGATGACTTTACTGTTGGAAGTAACAAGGGCGATACCGTCGAACATGTGTGCAAGAATGCTTACGGCTCTGGAGCCTGTCTTAAGAAGGGCGATGGTGGTGCTTACACGACTACGCAGACTGTTGATGCTGCCAGCGCTGCCACTCCGACCATGGATGGAGAGCTTGAAAATGGTCTTGGCCTTACTGTGTCCATTGCCATTCCTACCATTCGGCCTTCGTTCTTCCCTGGTGTCGCTGCCATCAGCCCTCGCATGGCCGACGCCGCTAAAGCTAAAGCCACCGCTCGTGTAAAGACCTCCGTCCCCGCTGAGGCTGAGACCGCCGCTGACACTTCTGCTGCAGCTGATGTAACTGTCCCCATCAGTACTGTTGCTTCGTTTGCTACCTCTGCTGTTGCCGATGAAGTCTCTCCTGCTTCCACTCCTGAGGTTTCCACCGATGCATCAACAAGCCTCACAACCGAGGAGCGCTCTACTTATCAGACTGCTGTCAAGGCTTCTAAGACCGCTGGTGAAACCACTGGTGCGATGCCAAAGGCATCGTCTTGCAGAGCGAAGAGACGCCAGAACCTTCGATACTAGGATTTGTAAGGTCTTTCTTGAGCTACGATAGCGTGTCAGGAGCTGCTGGATTTGAGGGGAAGGGTCATTAACGGAGAAGTTCTGGAGGAACTAGCTCTGACCACGGATATTATGTAACTTCTTATCTTGACTAAAGGTGTCACTTATATGTATATTATTCTATTCTTTTCGCAGTCATTATGGGGGGAGTTTTGTCTGTTATCTCATCGTATTACAGGCGATCAATCAGATCGGCAAAGAGATATTCAATCCCTCAATGATCTCATCGGAAGGGCTGTGGATCTACCGAATACGTTGACAGGTGTACCAGCTGATCCTCAGCGGTCTCTCACAAATATTATCCGCCGGCTTGGAAATGTTATGATAGCCAGGTGTTACTTAGCAAGGTTCGCCACAACTCTAGTCCAGCTGTACTAAGGTGCTTGTGCTGAGCTGATGTAAGGTCTCGGCTACAAGCCTTTGTGATAAGGTTGAGAGGTTAAAAGATGCTTCAGCCCCCAGGGCATAAAGGTTAAAAAAAGCCAATAAACATCCACACATGAGCAATATACTCGTGCCCTCGCTGTCGCCTGATATTCTAGCTTTTGGCTAAAAGTCTAGATGTCCTCATGACCATTTTCGAAATAATATAAATCACGAAGCTCGACGTCGGTTTTGAATCATTTCACGACCTTCATAACCAAATACCATCAGTAATCCGACAAAAGCATGGAGAACTCAACAGACAACGGGACCGTCCAGGCTCTGAAAATCGTGCCAGATGGCGATGTCATTCTGGTAGTTGGGCCGGAGAAGACAAAGCTCCTGGTGAAGTCTCCGCTATTGATGGCAGCCTCAAAGCCATTCTCTATCATGCTCGGGCCAAATTGGAAAGAAGGCCATGATATGCGATATAGCAATGGCCCTTTCGAGTTATTTTTGCCGGATAACGATGCTGCCGCCTTGGAAATCATATGTTCTGTCATCCACTTTCAGAACGACAAGATCCCACAGACCCTCCCTGCCAGCGATGTCTTGGCCGTTGCGGTTGCCGCAGACAAGTACAATTGTCTGAACGCCTTACAATTTGCATACAGAGCCTGGATCCGAAAACCGAAGGAGAAATCGGAAGACCTTATGCTTCTTACTGCCGCGGCTTACCTCTTTGGGGATGCACAAGCGTTTAAAGAGGCCACTGTAGCATTGATTCTCCACCATCATGGCTCTTATCTTGCGCTCTCTGGGGAGGAGCTAGAAGCCATTATACCATGGAAAATATTCTGTACGTGATTCTATTAATTATCTGAGTATCTAACTAATATGTGAATAAATAGGTATGCTGGAAGAGGAGAGAGGGCTCACCAGACTAAAGACAGCAGATATTCTTCTCAGTGGAGTGAACAATGTGAACTGTGATTACGACGAATGCGGATGGAATAGTTTACATGGCTATGCATACATGAACAAGCTGGAAGCAGAGAAGCTTTGGCCAAGACATCTCTGTACTATCTCCATCTCGGTGGCGCTAAAGACAGCAGAGACGATGGCTGATCCAACCCCAAGAAAACGAAGCATTTCATGTGGCAAGAGTCGCTTACATCGCGTTCCAGAATATAGATTTAGGCGTCTTTGGATACTGGAAGCGTTTCACAAGAGTATCGGGCTTTGCCTTGAATGCGTTCGAGGAGGTAGCAGGTCTTCCAGCTGCGAAGAACCACCCCATAGTTCTCACAAATAGTTTTTCTAAGTATGGAAATCTCTGGTCTAAATTATATACAAGTATGAAGTAAAAGTCTAAACTCCATAGCTAATAAATGCCTCACAGGCCGTACTGGAGATAACGTAAAAGCTGTCCAAATATCATAGTTCCGCTGGCATTCATCGAGACAGGCCAGCATAGGTGGATGAAGTGATCAAATGACAGGATGCCAATCACAAACGCGAAAATCTAACCCCGCTAGTGTATCTTACAACAAAAGCATCCCAACCAATGCAGTAATCATGATCCACGATGTAAGGTCATATCTGTGAGCTTCTGAGACAACCACTGATGTAGTATAGGGCGCTGCCTTGGACTCTGAAGGAGCTTGGCCCTGGCCAAGAGATGATGGTTGAGATGGAAGTGCTGAATTGCCGAGTTGAGAAGTATGAACAATGCTTGTTTCCGTTGTCAAGCTCTTCGGGGATGATGGCTGGGAGGGATTCGCCGGCGAATTGCTGTTGGAATCTGCTGAGCCTTGAACTGGAACAGATGGCTGCGGGTTCCCTTGTTCCGGCTGCTTATAACCATTTGTTGCTCCAGCGGAAGTAGGGGCCACGTGCTGGTGTGTCTTGTAGCTGGGATGGGAATCCTGTAATCCTGACGTTACAGTAGGGTACTCAGGCTGTCCGTTCTTTGAGCCAGGATGAGAACCTCCTGTGGGATAACTATTGCCGGGAGCGTCTGTCTGGTGCCCTCCAACCCAACCTGAAGGGTATTGAACTATCGGATGTGTATGGCTCGCAGAGCCAGTCTCACAAACAGCCTTTGGTACTGTCAAGGTAACTATATCCCCCCCTTGGGTACAGGCAACAGTTGTCATATCCACTGTTGGGTATACTTGGCTCTTGCATCCGCAAGGGCTGTAGAGCAGGGTGATAGGAACACAGGTTGTGATTAGAGATGCAGGATTGCTTGGGTTGACGGTAGTGTAAGTAACAGTGGTTACTGTCTCGGCAAATCGAGTCTTGGTGTAGGCATGGTCGATGGTCAGAGTCGAATAAGCAGTATGGATGGCTGTTGGGGTAGGGAGAGATGTTGACAGGCAAGTTGCGGAGTTGGTCTCTGTGACGGTGGAATCAGAGACCGAAAGCGTCTTTGAGCCGGTATTCTTCGTTGTGAAGGAGGAGAAAGAGTATGAAGCGTCTGTTTGACTGGAGTGTGAAGGACCACTTGATTCAGAAGTCGATTCGTAAGCGCGGGAAGAAGAAGAGGTTGGTACGGTGGACGAAGAGGATGACACATCCGAAGTGGAGGGAAGCTTTTTGCGATAGAGGGTCAAGAGATGATCAGGCGCTATCTCACGATGCAGAAGTTTCTGTCCGGCGCGAAGAATACCTCCGCAGAATAGAGTGCGATCTCCGGGGCATGGGAGATCGCAGCGTGCATCCGCTACAAATTCCGTATCATCGAGCACATCGGCCTTATAACAGGTCCTAGAGAGCATTAGTTTGGGGACTCATGATCCAAAAAGAGAACTTACTCTTGATAAACACCAATGTACGCGCTTCCCAAAGCCAAGTCGACACACTTTCGGGTAGTCATTTCTGGATCAGTTGCTACCTCTTTGAACGATGGATATCCCTCGAGGGATTTCAAACACCCTGTGAAGGTATATTCACCAAGGGTCGGAATGTTACTTGCCGATGGTGTTGTTGAGGTCGAAGGCAAAGTGGTAGTCTCTGATGTGGACTGTATCTCGGTTGAAACGCGGCTGATGTCGCTCACGCTGGATGCTGTTGCTGTCGTTTCTATCGCGGTAACCGAAATCGTAGTGGATGATGCCTGCACGGTTGACGCTTCTATGGATGTGGGTTTAGTCGTCAACGCCTCGGCGGTCGACATCTCAATGTTTGTAGTATCGGTGTGCAACGAGCCCGTACTTGTTGTGACGGTAGTAGACTCTAGAGAAGATGACTCTTCGGCTGATGTAGATCCCAATTGGGCATCCGATGTAGAATCTGAGACAGATTCTGACGATAGCGATGAAAAGTCTGCTGATGCAGATGCTGAGAGGCTAGTTGATGACGAGATACCCTCTAGCGAGGTCGTAGCTGATGCAGATGTAGACTCCAGTGTAGACTGAAGTGCAGAGTCCGACGTAGTCCCTGAAGGGATGTCTTGTGAGGACGATAACGATGTGAATAGTGAAGTAGTTGCTTCGGAGGTTACACCTGATGTAATTATAGGTGCTGACGTAGTTTCTGACGTGAGTGCTGATGATGACGATAACGATGTAGTCTCCCAGGCCACTGTTGATGCTGTAGTTTCTGAGGTGGATTCAATAGATGAAGAGGTCTCAGATAATGCCGAGGTTGATGTTGGTGAAAGTAACTTGTAAGCAAAGGCCGTACCAGGGGAGTATTGACCCCCTTCGAATGACTCAATCAGATCGCATTCACTCTCAGGAGAAGGATAGAAATTCACAGCTATGCACCTCTTTTCATCGTCACACCGATTCAGGCATCCTTCCAAGCTATCCTCTTCATCTCGTCGATAGATCGATTCTCCAGTCGCGGAAGTATCGCAGGCGAGAACAAACTCGTTCCCATTAGGACCGGTATAAGTACCGCCCTCGATTTGACTACAAGTTAGCGGTCCTGCTGGTGCTGTAGTTGACGTAGTCGACAATGATGTAGTTGTAGAAATTTCCGTTGGAGCTTCAGTTGTAGATGAAACAGCTGGTCGAGATGCCACATACGCCATATCCATGTCAGCATTAGGGAGCAAACCGTTAAACTCGCTGTACAAGTAACATTCGTTATAATGGCTGAACGTGAGTACGAGACATTCCGGGGTATCAGTGCACAATTCCATGCATTCTGTCAAGCTGTGCAGCTGGTTGGTATATTTGACCGCAATACCGCCCCCAGTTATTTGCTGGCCGCAGTAGATTGAGAATTTCACACCGTCGATGTAGGAAGGATTATCCAGTTGAGCGCAAGATTTTGGACCCGAGGCAGCATCAGTTGTAGTCGAGACAGCATCAGTCGTAGTCGAGATGGCATCAGCTGTAGTCGTAGTTGCCGCAGATTCCAGCAAAAGAGCCATGTCATACAGATTATTAGGCGCCGGGCCGTCCGATCCGTCGAACAAGTAGCAAAGGAACTGGCTGCGGTCAAAGAGTGCCGCTTTGCAACCTGAGTCACCACCACACAGCTGAATGCATGTCTCCAAGTCGCTAACATCGAAGGAGGGACCGACTTGATTGCCGCCGGTTGAGTATGAATTGCAAATAATCTCGAAATGTGTGTTGGAAGGGCCGTCGTAGGGGTTGCTCAGCCGGTTGCAGGATACCGGTGCTGACGATCTTGGTGTTAAGGAAGAAGTAGATTCCGATGAGCTTGCTGAGTCAGTTAATGTGGTAGGAGCTTCTGATGACGGTGATGCTGCTGAGTAAGTTGATGTTGCGGGAGGAGTAGAGTCCGATGAGGTTGCTGAATCAGTTGATGTAGTAGAAGCTTCTGATGACAATGATGTAGCACTAGTAGCAGAAGCAGTCACGTATGTGACGTAAGAAATAGTCCCGCGAACTGTTCCCGAAGCAGCCTGTGTCACGACAGAGGTCGCTTCGTACGTCGTGGTAGACACGACACTCGTGGTGTCATAATCAACCTTGAAGGGCTGATCGCAGTCGTTACAGGGTCGCATCTTGATCATGACAGCAGTATCGCCATAGCCATCGTGAAGATCACATACAGCTATCCTCAACTCTATAGATGGAGTGGAGGGCTTTATCGAAAATTGAAGAGGAGGAGATGTCCAGGCGAACGCTGTATCGCCGTTTGGTGATGGTATGCCCCATGGGTCGCTGAGGTACTTTGACGATGAGTCGAGTGGAGTTCCAGTCTCGTCCTTTGCGACATTAACGCCATTAACCAGGATCAGAACCTTATCTGCAGAACTTGTTGAATTAGCCTTTAGGTGTTCATTGCCCTAGAAGTAAAGTACTTACACAACATCACAGCTTGCAATAACCATGTCGACGACGAATGTGGTCGCCTTAGTTAGAATAACGTTCAAGAGATAATTTGCTCCATTGTAGGAGTCCGGACCACAATAGCTCTGGGTATATGCATCATACTGGTCCGTAGTATAAGAGCTTGGGCATGTAGAGCCAGGCGTCAAAGGCGCTGCAGTTAAGCTTCCAGTTGATATAATAACGCCGCTTCCCATTCCAAAAGGGCCATCGGTGAAGGATCTAATGGCTGCAGGGTCTCCACTATAGCCCGAGGATGAAGAGTAGATATCTCGAGAACTGCCAAAGAGAATCTGGGCCAGCGCCAGTCCGCCTTTTGCTGTAGGAGAAATGTTGATACCTGAGCAGAGAGGTATAAGCGATGCCCAGAGGGCACAAAGGGTTGTTTGTGGCCTCATGGTGAAGGGGCAGCGATAAATCGTGTAAGCCTTGGAGAATAAAATCCCAGTAGATGCATCGAAACCTGTGAAAATCGCGGGTTTGGCAATTTATTTGGAAACATTACCCCTTGGGAGAAATTTCTGTACGCCACTGCTCTGTTTATATTATTAAACATCCAGATTAAGCGAGAAAATAACCAATCTTGCAGTGATGAGCGAGCCAGCTGAAGTCGGCCGCCAAAGGGCTATGTGGGGCGTTGCGTGATGCGCTGTTAAAGTCGATGCCTTAATATTGGCCAAGTTGCTTCTTTCGGTTTACTGCTTGAGTTCTTCACTTACTAGTTTCAGCAGCTAATGCCTGTTGCAAGGCTTGTTGGCTGGTAGCAAAAGCAATAGTGTCAATTTCAGAGGGGCCAAAAACCAATATAAGAAATATCCTAGCCTTGATTAGGCTTAAAGATAAGCTTCAGCTAGCCACTAGCACAGGCGAGTTCAAAATCTTGATACTGTTTGCAATGAGGATAATTCTATTCTTAAAGATGGGAAGCGTTATTTACATTTACGATTATAAGTAGCTGTCACTGAAAAGATAATGTTGAATGTGTCTGAGTATTTGAGTATCTCTGTGATGATTACAATTGACGCCTTAACGTAAATCAGTCTATGGCACTAAGATGTTCTGGATCCCGCCACCGCGAGCAAAAGTTTGGCACTATTGATTGCCCCACGGGCACTAACACAAACGGGAAACCCCCTGAACCTGGCTGTACCAACCGCTGCGTTTACTATAAATCATCTGGCCTCGGTGGTAAGTCTAAAAGACGTTGCAAAAGATGTTACAATGATATAACTCATTAGCCTCTCTGATCCTCTGGTTGTTGAGATTCATCGGAGCAATGCAAAGATCTTCTTTCTGTATAGCGATGACGTAGAAATTTTAAAGAGAGTCAAGGCCGATGGTGCTTATCTTAGCGCCGTTTCACTTGCCTGAAATCATCAGCCCCTTTACTCTACAGCGTCTAACCGAACCCATTCTCAACCTCGCTTATAGGCGGGCTCAACGCTACGGGCCGAGGCCAAGGTTTGAGGTACAGGGTAAAACCGCCACGGCGTAGGTTTTTGAAATGTGTAAGCCATGCCTTTCTGTGTTTAATATCTTAATCTGCTGCTGTTTCTTGATCTTAGAATTAACTTAATAATAATTTATAAGATCATTACCTTAACAAGGAATAAAAAGAAATGAGTGCCAATATATAGTACTTAGGTCTATTAGAGATATTTATCATAATCTAGAAAAACATTAGGATAAAGAAAATTGTTTAGTGTCTGTGGACGGCGATGAGTAAGGAGAATATGGGGGAATTATGCGAGCCCTGTAGATCACTGTCCTTTTAAGCAAGACTCATAATGAGACAAGGGTATCTTGCATCCGTCGGGATGACTGGCTTCCCGGGCCGCTCGCCTTGCTTGACCGTTTCGAAAAAAAAAAGAAAAAAAAAGACAGCCGACGAGTGAATTTCGCGAGACTGTCGAATTTCCTCAACCCTTGAACAATATCAAGTTCAAGATGGAATGGATCCACAATGGCCTTTGATGCCATACTATTCTATTTCCACGTTTGAGACTGATGATCTCAAGTAAGACAAGCCGGATGAGGAAATCCATTCGAGCCATTGTATGTAACCTCAGTCTTGCAGCCTTGCTGGGCCGATGTTGCAATAGAGCTGGGCCAGACATCCAGCGCTGTGGGGACCTGATCATTCCGAGCTCAAATGTCAGGGATTGAACGGCTATAATTGCCGATTGTCTCCTCTTTGCCGCAGATAAATTCGAATCGACCACGGGACTGTCGACGGATCTGGCCAGTGAGATCCGCAAGTCGTGTTATAAAAGAGGCTGTCACCGCTGTGTTGCTATTGAGCCTTCTTGAAATGGCTAGTGCTGACTCCAAAGGATCCTGAAGTGAGACAAACGGTCTCGTAATTGAATCATGTCCACTACTAGAACGACTGTGCATGTAATTAGTGAGCCGAATAGAAATCATAGGCCATTTTACAATCGTATATTTCCACCTTTTGGCCTCCGCACTGGCCAGGATTCTATTAAATCAGGCGACTCGCCTGGTCGCGGATACGAGAATGGACCCTTGATGATTCACAAACCGAGAAGTTCCTGACTTGAAGATGGCTTAGCATTATTGTAGAAAGAGAAGGTATAGATATAAGATTCAGGGGCTGTCAGTAGAGAAGAACCCAGATAGCCTGAATATGATCTGAAAACCCGGAGCAATGGCGTTGGCTACTTAGACACAACCGAAACGTAGACATTCCATAGAATTATTAGATCACAATTGGTCGCTTTACTGGTTCTGGCCACAATGACAACTACAAACAAATGGGGCTATTCCTGCAACTGGACATTTATACGGAAAATGCTCTTTTCGCTTAATTTGCAGGAGGAACATTTGGTGACTCTGAAAATGGGCCCAGGCTAGGTAAGCCCATACTAACGCGGGCAAATCGCTAAAACGGCCAGTGAAACATAGCAGGCGCCTATGGGTTGGATAGGTCTTTTTGTAAAATGCAATCCTTCAGAGGCAAAAGTTCATGAGCCGATGTCTGAGGTGACGGGGATATCGAAAGGGTTGAGCACATTGTACTCCAGTTAAAAGCCAGGATGTTGAGTATATAAGTCGTTGACTCTCCCAGATCTCTATCAACGATCACTCATCCAAACACTCGAACTTCACATCAACCCTTCAACCAACTTCTACAACTTCCAACCATCAAAATGCTCCTCAACACCAGCTTCCTCACCCTCCTCATGGCAGCCTTCGCCGCAGCCTCCCCCATCACAGAGTCCACATCCACCCTCACCAAGCGCAAGTCAGTCAACGACTGCGGCGACTCTACCTTTGAGAACCACTCCTCCGGAGGCTCTCCTCAAGTTTCCGACTGCCAGCAAATCGCCCGTAACATCGCTGGCGGCGGCACTTGGACCGTCGGTGCTGGTGGCGAGCAACACCAGCTGGTCCAGTACGGAACCTGCGCTTTCGGTGCACAGGGCGCTGGCTCCAACATGAACGCTGCTTATATCGGCAATCAGGACATCATCGATCTGATTAACAGCTCTATCGACAAGTTTCAGTGGGAAGGAAAGGTTGGCGCTGCTGGTGTCATGGGATGCCAGAGTCTTACTGGACTGGTTGGAGGAGTTGACATGCGATGGGGTATCTACCATACCTAAGCATTTTTGGCAGTGCTTTGGTGATGCTAAGTCACATAGGGTTTGAGAATTACAGCACTGGGGGCCTGTGGGGGTCTTTCGTGGATACAGGAGGAGCTGTTTTTTTTACAACATACGGCATGTTCTATTCTTAGTCTGGCTCTTGTTCAGCCCGCCAGGCAACTAGTTGAGTTAACTGTATATACAATAGATTTCTTCTACTGAGATACGCCAGGTTTTTCCTTTCCTAGCACTATACTTGTTTGCAAGCACTACCTTCCTTCGCTGTAGGTAATACAGAGCCACAGACCTAGCAAGTTCTCTCTACGAAGGCCCCAAACGTGTACATGGGCCATTGTCTTGACGCAGTCCGATAAATATAATCTCCTATCCGTATCATGGCGCCGTGGGATATCCAGAATATACAAATGCAATAATCTTAATGTCCATGAATAAATCTACATGCAATGCAATAAGCGTGACGTCTCGGAGAAATAATTTGGAGAGAAGCGCACCGTAACCAGTTCCAAGAGTTGCTCAGGCTTGATCGTAAAGTCGGCCCGGCGAAGCTGAGTAATAGGGGTAGTTGCACTGGTAAAGGGAGGCTGTGTGATTATGAGGGCGATGTTGAGCCATTGGATGTTCTTGTAGATAGCGATAGCGATGATGGTCGGGCGTGGGGAAAGGTTGCTGGACAATGGAAAGCGACAAGTGGTTTTTATTCTGCAGAGGAATGCTCGCTGAATCATTGTGTATATGAAATGTCTCCACCAGTTCTCTGAGAGATACTATCGCTCGTCCCGGGTGAACAAAATTGAAAAGAGCAACGGTGACGAAGATCATCGAAGCGTCAAACACGTAAATATATATTTCAGTTGACTGCAATGGCCCGTTCGATCCGGTGATGTACTCAACCAAACGGAAAAGAGAACGGATCATGATCAGACCACTGTCAACGTAGAGAACGAGGACAAATTGCTTCCAGGGAGAGATCGAAGAAAGGCTTTTGCTGGTTGGGTATGCCGTAATTCGACGATGGAAGATGTGAAGAATAGTGATGAAGAATGCGAAGAAGTAGATTTGAACTGCAAGGCCAAGGATGATGATGTTCTGCCCCATCTTCTGGTCACCCTTGGACTTGGCTTTGGTTAGCATACCTCCTCCTGTGGTTATCAGAGGTTAGTATCGCGACCAACGCGAAAGGATAAGTTCAAACTCACCCGCAGACTGTGCCAGAAAGGAAATGACATCACCAATAACAAAGGTCTTTGTCAAAAACTCAATCGGGACGAGTGAGTAATCGTCCGCTTCGAGGTATCGCGAACGAAAATCGCCGGTAAGAACCATATCCCATGACATTTTGTGCTCACATCATCAAGTTCATTTGCACCTATTTCGGCCGCTTTCTCACAGTTTACTTACAGGATGTGAGCGATGCCGCCCTGTCATCCTCAGAGTCGAACGCGACCTTGTTGCAAGATGCAGGAAGCTCGTCAGCCATAAGCAGTCTGAGAATGAATAAGGGACAGACGACTGAAGTCAACATGCGCCATCTACAGTTGCTTGTTCATTTTTCATTCGCCATACTTGCCCCAGAGCTTGAAGAGGATCATTTATGTACGAAGTTAGTGCTAGAAGCTGCTCTGACAGAGAAGTATTTAATGCTCGAGGTCCTGGCAATCTCGGCTCGACACTTGTCAACGGCCGATACCGATGAGGCAGATTGCTATTCTCGCCAGGCTATGGAACTGCAGACCAAGGCTATCGAATTATTCAACAGTGCGGACACTACTACTGCTGATGAGAATTACATAGCTCGGTTACTATTCTCCTCCATACTAGGCCGCCACATGTTGGTTGACGTGCTCGCCAGGCGAGATTCTGATCTCGGGTCATTTGTCGATCGATTCACGCAAGGTGCACGAGTTCAACGGGGCGTCAAATATGTCACGACAACACAAGAATGGGAGATACTACTGACGTCAAAGGTCGGTCCTCTTGTCACGAAAGGCCTTGATCCTCTGGGTTTTCATGACCCTCCTCCGCTTCGCCCGCATTTTTTGTCACTACTTTCGCAGACGACACGGTTGGACCATCATGATAAGGAGGCATGTACCAAGGCTCTTAGCCTGGTAGAAGGGGCTCTTGATGATCTACAGTATCCTGACAGGAGCTCATTTGGCCTACGAATGATATTTGTTTGGCCGATTCTATTACCAGATCGCTTTATCGATTTGCTGGAAAGGGGTATTCCGGAAGCAATTGCAATCATGGGCCGCTATTATATTCTCCTCCATGCTGGGGAGTCACTATGGCAGGTGAAGGATGTAGGACACTATTTATTAAAGCTGGTGTCTTCGTTTCTTGGGTCCGAATGGGACGAATGGCTATAAGAGCAGGACCTATCATCACTGCTAACTACATATGTCTCCAATGGAATCATGGCACCTTTCTTGTCATAGACATGATAGATGAGGCGGCAGTTGCCTGACTGATCCAATTCGGGAATCAGAATCTAATGAAGTTCAATGAGTAATACGCCCAGAGAATCGACAGCTGGATCCTCGCCAAGAAAGTCGGGTTTCGCGGACGAGGATGTAATCCGTATCCTCAACCTATTAAAGGGGGGTGACTTACCATGTAGTGATACTTCAAGACTTTAAGTTGGAGCTTTCTTCCCCGATACCGTAAATGGCCTTATTCTGACAGGCTATAACACCCGCATTATGCCTAATCCTTAGGGTTCTATCTCAGTAGTTAGGTCGGCTGCCTTATAAGAGGGGTTAATCCGTTCCGCTTTCTGACTGTAGCCAACCACCTCTTGTTTGTATCATCTGCTCGTCTGTTTGTCTGTTAGTCTTGAGCATTTGAACTGATCCTTGCCATCTGTCATTATTCACCCAACAACATTTCCTGGCAGGAGGAGAAAGAAAGTCTTTCCTACATGGTCAGCAGCCATCATAACCACCAGTTGGCTAGCACGTGGATTGTTGGTTTCATCATCCAACACCAAAGGCGGCGGGAAGCCTTTGCCCAGTCCACCAGGTATGCCAAGTGCACAACAATATATCTCATCACTCTCACTTGAATAGTACTCATCTGACTAGCCATGATACTCAAGGTAAACCGTTGGTTGGGATCCTCTTTGAGATCCCCCTGTACCACTCTCGGCTGGAGTTCAAAGAATGGGCCGACACCTACGGTCCCATCTTCCGTCTTAACCTCGGAACATGAAATCTCTCCCTTTTTATACTTTGTTCTTAATCTCATCAGGGAGACAAGACCACATAGGTGATTGAGAAATCTTCAGACACTAGATTGTTCTAAAGCACTTTGGGATGACCCAAAGAGGGAAAGGATACAAAAAATGAAGGATCTGGCAGCAGAGCGTGGGCATCTTCCGTCTTAACCTCGTTGGGCGGCAGCATGTCGTCTTGTCGACCGAGAAGATTGCCAATAATCTCCTGCGCGAGCGAGGCAGTTATTATTCTTCGCGCGAGTTCCTCCCCCATGGCATCTGGAATTGTCTGGCGTGAGATGAGGCCATTACTTCTCCCATACAATGGTGAGGTCAACAGCTCTTAAGAAGAAGAAAAGTATGTGGCTAACGTAGAGCTTGACATGCAGATCGATGGCGTCGAGGCCGGAAGTTGATGCATCAGTTGACCATGCCGGCGGCAACTGACCTTTACCAACCCGTCCAGGACTATGAGCCCAAGAAGCTTTTAGTGTCGCTGCTAGGTACACCTGCTGTCTACTACAAGTGGTTGGAGGGGTACGCGTCGGGAGTTGTTTTCAAGATTGAGTTAGGCAAGTGGAAAGAGACATGCGACGAACCCGCTGTCAAGCGAATCATCCAAGTTAGCCATAATCTGGAGCGAGTTGCGTCACCTGGAGCCTACATGGTCTATTCGATGCCATTCATTAACAGCTTGCCCGAAGCAGAGGCCCCCTTCAAGAAGGAGGGGCGAAGACTACATGAGGAGGAACTGAGACTTTTGAAAGAGCTTCAGTCTGATGTGTATCTTGCATTGGACAAGGGCTCTGCCGCTCAGTCTCTCACACGAACGTTTCTTGAAAACAGGGACAACTAATAGATACAATAGATACAATATATAATATCCTTCCAGCGGACTTATCTAACAGATGTAACACCTAACTAAATCGTGGACAATAATTGGTCATAGGTTTCCATTTTCGAATTCAGCCATCCGTGGCTAAGACTCACAAACCAAGGACATAAAGCTCACTAGAATAAGAGGTGATGTGACTATCCAGAGCTGCTTCTCAACGTCGAGATCGGGACGAACTTGTCATGGGCGGGGGTCGAACGAGGTAAGGATTGAATGCCATTTGCATGATCTGAGCAAGTGAGTCTCGGCTCACTCGGATGGTGGGTAGAGAATTGATATTTAGGAAGTATGCAGTCAAATCTCCCCTAAAATCAGGCTGACGAGATGCCTGACGGATATCTTCCATCGCCTTTGCACCCTGCAGAATTCGCTGAGATTTCTGATTCGGGAGAACCATCGGCTGGCTGAAGTCTTAAGATTGGTTAGTTTCATTGCCCGATTTAGCTGGTAGCAAAGTATCAGTGTCGCTTACCGAGTTGGAGGAACCTCTGAATTGTCGTGCTTGCGATTGGTACATAGCGACGTCCATCTGAGACGGCAAATAGTATGCCGGTTTGACTCGTTCCCAGAGGACTTCTCGGGTCGTAGTAAGCTTCGACAAAACAACCAAACACCTTTTGCTCCCAGTATCGACCTGACTCGCCCTGGGGACTGTTAGCTCCTCCAGGAGGGTAGTTGAGTAGAGGTGGTGTAAGAGTATCGCTGCTTCCGAATAGATAGCCCATTATCATATGAACAAGTTCATGGGCTGTCGCCTGGGTGAGAAGAAACAAGTACTTCTGAAAACCCTCAACATCTCCTGACTCCGCCACGCTCACCGCAGCGTCTACAAGCTAAGTAATTCTCATAAGTACATTGTGTTTATCGATGGACAAGGTGAGGCTTCTTACAAATTTGTTGATTCGAAAAGTAGCAGCGTATTTAGGACTGTATGCATTAGGGTCCCTGGCTTCCAAGAGGCCTGGCCAATTCACTCGGATCGCAAGACCTTCACCCTTGATTCTATCACTGATGGTGATGTTCGGCGGGTCCGTTCGACATTTGGAGAGAAAACTATCAACGAGTTGATGAGTCCTGTCTCGATCTGTCTGCAAATTCCCAGTCCAGATGAAAGTCTTTCGAGTGCGATATGGCGTCAACCGATAGGTCTCAGATATCAGCTGATAGAGAGCCTCACGACTTTTTCGGGACTCCAAAAGAGATAGCCCAGCATGATACGCGAAGACAGTTACGCGGAACGAGCGCGAAGACTCTGGTAGTGGAGGTGTGTCGAATGGGTCTCGAACAGATTGATCAAGGACTCGGAAATTGTCGAGGCCACCTGCTTGAGGCTCACGACTACGGGATCGATATCCACTGAAAGACATAATGGAATTTTGTAAAGATGCTTAGGAGGACAAGTAAAGAATATTGAGGTTGATTCAATTGAAGAGTTGAGACAAAGTAATTCAAATATGGATATTGATGTAGAAGGACTGAGGGCAGCTGCTGGGAAGAGGAATCTACGTTGAATTTATAAACTTCCATAGACTCTTCAATGGCAGTAAATAACATTAATAGAAGTGTTAACCGCCTGGAACATCGATCCTGGGCTGCGTTGGGCGGCTCCAACCAACAAGTTGAACGTACCTACGGATGAGTGTTGGTTGAGCATACATGGGCACGGATATGGTTCGATAATTATCTAAACTCTAACTACGAACAGGAATGTGTGTGCGATGATGGGATAGGCGAAATAGGTTGCGGTTCTTGGTCAAGTACCCCCCGGATAAGTAGCACGATTACAATCGATAGCGAACCTATGATACTGGTCAACTTCCCGTACACATATGTCTACAAAGAAGTAGATTTTAAGCGCCAATCCCAGAGTTCTCATAATTGCTTTGACTGAATCTGAAACGGCCGCCCTGGCCAACAGTTGTGTTATTTTTGGGCCGGCGCTTATATCGTACCAGCAGGCGGTTACAACCAACATCTAAAAATGAGGGCCTGAGGCATTAGGCAGCCATATCCCCGCCTATCATACACGACCAGCTCGTCCACTTTTTATGTTCTTCATCAATCTCTCTTCAATCTTCTCTTCATCTATACTCTCTCATCACTTCACCATGGACCCAGAAGAACTGGAAGTTCTTACTGAGACGCTGAAAGAAAAGGCGGCGGCCCAATATAGGCTACGTGTCCCATTTCGGGATATTCGGCCAGAGCGCCATCGCCATGTTCTAGATGGCGCAATCAAAAATGCCTTGGCTACTGAACTTGCGCAATTCACGTATGCTCAAATCATGGATGGGCTGCCCACCGGAGATGTGTGTTTTGAGCGCCGTTTCCCTCATGTCTTTGGTGAACATCCTATTGACTCATGCCACGATGAACTATGTCCCGGGGCTCTTGAAAAGGCCCAAGAGTATTATCAACAGTGGAACTCCGACATTTTGACTTTCGATCCAATGGTAAGTCATATCTCTAATATTCTCTGTCGTATTACTACTCACTATTCTAGACCATTGAGAAATACCAACATGCCGAGATTGGGTCTAGAGCTTTTAAGACACGTCTAGTGGAGCTAGTAGCAGTAGCTCTTCATGAAATTGCCGTTCTGTTATTTCAGCTTGACTTCCAACTTCACAAAGGAGGAAAGGCAGACATTGACTGCGTTACCAACTGGAGGATACCAGCCTCTGAGCTTGAAGGCCTTGTTGATGTACCGCCACGGCCGACCCTCTTCAGTCACCACGCCTACCTCGATGCAGACATCTACCCCAATGGAGTTGCTGACATAGTTGGGTATTGGGCTGAGGATCGTATCCTCGGAGGCGTAGCAATCTTTGACCGTCGGGCAGAAAGGTCGTCAGACACGATATTGCCCAACATATACTTTCATTCCTGTCGCCATAAACAGACTTACCGCGTGTACCAGCTTCGCGATGATCAGCAAGAGGCACTGTTTACGTTCCTACTCGCCGAAACAGACTGTCCTCCTCCTGAGCCCAATCCGCTTCCTATTTTGAGTGATGCACAAAACCGCGCTCGTGTGGACCCGGAATACGCCCTCACTCATCATGAGATCTTTCGCGATGTTTGGGAGAGGAAGCCAATCACAATTGAGCAGCAAAGACTTATAGACAGACAGGCAAAGTCGGATCTTGACTATCCTGAAGCCCTCGAGGAGGTTATCCGAGTCAATGAGCAGCTTGGGTTTCCTATTCCAAAATTCAGAGAACGATCACCATCGGTATGATGTCTGCTGTAGTTAGGTATATACCGTTGATTGTGTGAACTTGTGGAATCTATCTACGTCGTTTCAAATAGCTATCAATAGAAATTCAGAAGTTAAAATGCGGTTTTCGCCACACTTGAAACCATCGTGAAAATTCAAGTGCATTCAAGGTTATCTTTATAATTGTCAAAATTACGATTTAATAATTTTATAGATTATTTGGCTAAAAAGACTACTAAGAACAGATTACATTAAATGGAATTTAAGGAGCTATAACCGTGAAGTCCCATTACCACCATGGAGCAACCATATCACGGATTGAGTTACTGTCACAATAAAGTAAGCAGCTAGAGTATAGTACCGAAAACATTCAACATTGGGCTAATCGCACACTGACTGTTAATAGCAACCGCACAGAAACAAGATCTGCCTAGTAGAAACTGCTAAATCCTTAATAAAAGATTAGAAATAAGTTTATATATTATATTTAAGAGTGCAACCTCTGCTATGTAGCAGAGTGACTAGACTCTAGAATTAAGGTATCTATAAAAGAGGCCATCGTCGTGATGTTATTATCCGCGTGGCTAAAACTATGCAGCCAACGAGACTCAACTGAAACCTCTGTTGTTCCCCTCCCTGACGGTTGTAGTTCAATGCTCTGTATAACTGGCATTTCATTCTTCTTGTTTTGTCGCTGGTGTACTTTCGGCGGCTCAGTTACCGTGTCGTGGCTCCACGATAGCTCCAAGTCACTTCTAGACTCGGACTTCTTCTGTTCCACTTGAACGGTTACCTCTTGGAATACAACAATGCCACCGTTCAAGAATGATTGTTGGTGGGATGTGTAATGACGCTCAGGGGGATAGACGTCTACTGTGTCTGTTGATGGAAGGCGCTCGTTGTGGGCTTCGCTGCTCTCGGCGGGGCATAGGTTTATCGTTGAGGAGGATCGCGTGGAGTCTTTTGACGAGGCTCTTAGTCTCATCATTGGAACGCGGGGCTTCTTGCCTTTTGAGCTGATTGATCCTTCGGAGCGTTTTAGCCGGCGGAGTGTTGATAGAGGCCCAGAAGTGAGCTCGTTATTAGCCCGACTTGCGGGCATCGTTGATGGATCAAAGTCCTGGTGAAGAACCCGTACAAACTCCTGTCGTGACTGTTCCAAGACCTGTCGCATACCGAAGAAGTTGAGGGGGACCCATTGGCAGTTGGGACCGGATGAGATGACGGGATGCGATATCTTGAGTCTCAATGCCATGATGACTGTCTCCTCTGCATCACCTCCGTCGATTCCGTAGGGAAGTCGTAGTATAGTGGGACTAAGCACAGCGTCATGAAATAAAGGTTCCTGCACCCATTCATGTAGTGAGTGAATGGCATTGGAAAGATAGTGGGCAAATAATTCTTCATCAGGAGATCTCGGAGACGCGCCCGAAGTCCTCAGCCTTTGAACAACCTCAGGAATCCGAAACCCGCTTAGCCCTTGTACCATTCTGACTTGCGTCTCGTCTATAGTGCTTAGTGGCAGAGGTGCCAAGGGAAGTAAATCGCGAGCGCCCTTTTGCACCAGGACGTGATGATTATTAAGCCCGCGGTCCTGAAGTGCGAATAGGCCAAGATGAACCCCAGGCTTGATACGGCCTTGTTGTGAGATAAAAGCCTTCATGTCGCGTAGCTTGAGTTCGAACTCGCTGGACTGGATCTGCATCTGCAAATGGTTTCTCGCATCGTTGCATACTTGAACAGGGTCGACGAACCGATACCCAGCCGTTTCCAGTCTCTTTACTTCGTCATCAGATGTAAGACGACGGACCAAAAACATGAGCGCTCCCCGTCCGTCGATTTCACTCTCAAGCTCAATCCCAACTCCCTTCTCGAGGTGGCTTTCTCCTGTCGTCGTCGATCCCTTGCGTAGTATCTCGCTCGTGTCGGGAATTTGATTGTCGCGATGTTTCTCGAGGGCTTGTAGGTAGGCAGGGTTCGCGACTGATCGTTTGGGTATGATTTCGTCCCATAGAATACCCATCGTCGTGATAGATTCGCCGAGACGATCGCTGAGCTTGGAGGCGGCAACGCAGAATAGCTCGCGGAAGATGACTGAATATCCATGAATAAGCTCCCCATCGTCGTTGATAAGCTGAATTCCTTTTGTCGGATCTTTATGGTGGCTTTTGTGCGGTAGCTGTCGTAGATGTTGCTTCATGCCATTTATCAATCCTGAGATTCCAGTCCAATTCCGAGAAGCCTGAAACATCCAGTGGAACTGCGGATGGGCAGTGTTAAATTTGTCGTCGGTATTCTATGAAAGGGAGATTGAATGTCAGTGGCTGAGCTTGTGATGTAGACCTAAGAAATGATATTTTTATAGTGTATAATCATCTTACCTCTCCAATAAAGAAGTCGGTAACAACAGTATTTGGAAAGACTCCGTTGCTGTCGACGAGAAGACATCCGTCTTTATTGAAGACAATAGCCGCTAGCTCGATCTGCTGAGCACGAAGGGCTGCATCTCTTAGAGTGCGGGCTCGTAGGATAGCCGATCCAGCAATGATGATGCAGGCACTGAAAGACTATTAGAAGTCAGCAAGTTGGCCTGGACTTGGAGTGGCATCTGGTGTTGCGCCGATGGACCAGACGCCTGAGACGTACTAAGCAAATAACTACCACCGCGGTTGCAGTGCGTGATCCTCGTTCCAATTTCTTCAGATGAAGCAGTCTGTACTGAGTACCAACCGAGGCACACCAGTGCATACTCGATACCGCGCCAGCGAGGATGATGGCAGAAATAGTTCGCTTCCACCAACTACTCGCCGAGAGCGACTGGAAGATAAAGAACATGGCCAACGCAACAGTGCTCGCAGCGACGGCAATGATAGCAGCACCTACGATATATGCCGGTTCGTAGATGCACTGATAGTTTCTGATGGAGGCGTTGGCCAAATAGTGCATACCGCAGATGGCACAGCCGCAAAGGATACCGGCGGTTATCACTCTCCACCAGGCGATTCGATTCGAGATGCCTATCGCGTAGAATGCGGCGAGGAGGACAAGAACAGGCATACAAAAGGAGAGTACTGTCATTCCACTTGAGTACACAATCTGCATCTCTGCCTCGCCCTCAGCAAGCGTGAGAGCGATATTGCCAATGAAGTGCTGCAACAAAAGCAATACTGATTAATATTGTACAAGGCGAGGCAAGCTAAAACTCACCATGCACCAAATGGCTATACCGCCCATGGTGATTGCGGACGAACATAGTATCAGACTAATGCATC
Source organism: Fusarium anthophilum (assembly GCA_013364935.1). NCBI lineage: Eukaryota > Fungi > Ascomycota > Sordariomycetes > Hypocreales > Nectriaceae > Fusarium > Fusarium anthophilum. Next base: position 25,844 of record JABEVY010000086.1, read on the forward strand.
TGTATTAGCAAACCCTCTTGGCAGTATCTTTTGCTTGGCGCAGGTAGCATACTGATTCGAGATTCCGTTAAACCATGATCTCCGATTGATCAATTCGAGCGTCGAAGCAGCCCCCACCAAGCTGATGAGGTAGCTGAGCGCGAGGTAGCCCGCATTGTACGCCTTTGGGACAATATGGCCCTGATATTGCTCGAGAAGGCCCTCGACAGTCATTTTTCGCTTATCGCAGCAGCGCAACAAGAGAAAGAGTTGAAGGGGATCAAGTCAAGAAGAATGGATACATGGCAAACTTTTTGCGGACGGAGCCAGGGAACACAGATCGACAGATCTTAATACTCGAAGCGTCGAGGCACAAGGGGGGTCGCACGGGGCGTTTCATAAACGGACGCGTTAGTCCTCGTAGGGATTTTAAACTTTCAGAGAGTCATGAGCTTGCAGGTAGCATGAAAGCATAAATCCGATAGGGGGGCAGAGGCCCGAAGAGGCGACCAATGCTTGAGGAGGGGCTTGAAACCCGGCACTTGGGCGTTTGCTTCCTATTGCTTGGTGGCATTAGTCAGGTATGGGGTAGTGCTGACGGGGACAGGGGTCTACTCGGGGTACTCATCCCGTCTGCAGGATTTAAAAAAGTTAGTTGATTTGCAGGCTTGGTTCATCCCACTCTGAAAGTGATATAATTTCAACCCTTGCTCAAACCGTATACGCACGGGCAGACGCTGGAAAAAGCAACGCGGGATGTTAGCCTCACTTAGCGGTTAGTGCTGGCCTAGGTCCGGGAGCAGGCGCACTAAAATATAGCATATCTAACCTCTGCGATGGGATGAACAGAATGTAGACAATGGGGAAGCGCCTCGATAAAACATGTCAAGTTTGAACAATTGTAAAAACAGCGTCTGTAACACTAGGTGACATAAACCCACGAAACCCAGATCTTCAATGCATGCCGTCAGTTCCGTCCAGGCCTTTGGGACAGCTTAGCGCGGCAGAAGAGATGATGTACCTATATCACCTCCAGGGGTCTCGGCCTATAGACCGGGTCGAGAACGGCTTTAGCAAACCTCGGATTTAGGAGCCCGGGTTTGCTGATAACAGCAGAAACTCTATCTCTCATGGCGTAGAGTGCATTCGCTTGCAAAGTTAATACATGCTCTGCGGTTTAATGACGGATTTGTATAGGGCTTAGGTTAAAGATTGGTGGTAGATCTGGCGGCCGCCATGGTGAAAAACATTCCTACCGTATCCAGAACACACAGACCCTTGGCCCAAACAGCCACTGAAGCCACTGAAGCCACTATCAGCCACTAGTCTATGGATTTAGTGTACTCGGGGAACAGGCGGGGATTAGCCCGGGGCATTCCAGCGCGGCCAGATCTTTGAGTTGAGGCGGCGCACTAAAACGGCCACTGGTCGGTTGAATTGTGTCACGCTACAGGGTGATTGATACGAACATGATTCATGGGTGCAGAGGTATTATAATACATAAAACTTTGGATTGTTTGGTCCAGAATGTTGCGATTGGTTCGTTTAATAATGCATTGTTATCTGCCAGTTCAATGGCAATACAGCAATGCCTTGTATTATTGTATTATAGCTGATATACTTTGCTATACTAGTGACTGGGTGATCTTATCTATTTGTTTCCCTGTAGCCCGATGATGGTGCCAATTGACAATCTCCTATCTGATTACTGAGTCAATGACTTCTCGCTCATGACATGTTTATCGCCCTGCGAAATGTCATGTCGCACTCATACACAAATACCGCCAGTTATCCCCAAAACTCAACTGAGGTTGCTGCAGACACAGTAACTTAACGTCACTACACCCTATGTTGTAATAAAGATTTTTTGAGATTTCGGAACCTTTTTAGGAGCTCAGGTGCCATATACGTAGCTAGCGTCTGTGGCCACTGTTTTGTGCAGAGTCCGCGCGTCTCGGGATGGAGTGCAAAGTCGGGGCCGAAGACACGGCGCACGGACAGCGGCACGCTATGGGTCGGGACGGAAACTTGGCTTCCGTTCGTAACTGGCGATATCGTGTCTAGCCTTGAGCGGCTTCACAGATTGGTTTTAAAGAATCTGTTATCGCCGATAAATATGGCCAAAGCGACGAGCATAACATAAATAGCCCAACGTTATACTGTCCTGTGTAATTATCGGAAAGGTATTGCCATGTTGCAAGGCCTGTGACCGAGCTATCGAGTTGTCTTTTTCAGAACCTTGGCTTCTTATCAGATCTCTCTAACCGCTTCTCCTAGTGTAAGAAAGGAAAAACATAATTCCTGAAGCTATAAGCCTGCTTGCAGCAACGCGCACCACCGAGGTTGTCAACAGAGTCATTAGTGTGTGCGCCTTTCTCCCTCCCCTATGAGCTAGGCGGGTTAGCACTATTGGAGACATTGCCGAGGATGTTTTCATAAAGCAGCTGGACTCGTGCAGCTTTTCGATGTCCTACCAGATGCGATTGCACCAACTCTATCCTTGGACGTGGAAAGGCACATCGTACCAATTAGGGGAGATGCCAAAGTGTATGCGCTGTTACCGACAGGTAGTGCGACCACTGTGTCTGGAATTCTTGCTACAAATGGCCTCGAGGTCACCAATGTCTGTACTGTAGTGCGTACGAAAGCGGTACTGTCTAGTGCTTGGTTTTCCATGGAGATGCCTGGAACATACGCATATAAGCAACCAATGACCAAGACTTCGTGAGAGTTATTTTACAAGAAGGGTTTGACCTTTACGGCGTTGCATAAACTATTTTACGGATCGCGTCTCGATATATTGGGCAAGTTCAGCCTCATGTTCTCGCGATTGACGGTGAGAAGGACATGTTGATTTTAACCGTTGGGACCCTAATGCTGTGCTTCTCTTATATCTGGATGACTCCCACTGCGTGATGGGATACACACGTGAGTGATTGGAATATGGTTCTTCTCTAAATAAAATGATACCATTTCTTTGAACTCCAGGGTAGCTGACCAAATTGGTCTATAAATAGTGCGAGGCGCTGTAGAGGGCTGCGCATTGGCAGGCAAATGCATATTGAAGATCAGGCAGACTCTGTATAATTGTCGTCAGATAGCCAATTGGAATGTTCAAAAATTGTTAGTGCACTATGTTTGTGGATGCCTTATGCGCTTAGTCACCTATCATCTACGCCTAATTGGGCAGAGTCGGCAGTGCATAAAGCTGTTGTGCATTGTAGTGCTTACGCTGCTGCCTCGAAGGATTCCGATCGGTGACAGAATTACTGCCTAGAAAATGCCGATCGGTCGATTCGCCGTCTGTTTGAGAATACCGAGAGGATGTGGTGGAATATGACACGCATGCCATAGCCCTCATTCCTCCATGATGATACATATCATCAAGGCAGTGCACTTTGAGGCCAATTTCAGTATAAGTATTCATGCATGCCCAATCTTCCCAATAATCCTGCGATTTGTATCTCTTCACAACATACAACTACTACACCACTGAAATCAAATACAGCCCAGCATGACAGCCATCAACTCAGCGGCAGTCTTCCATCCCACCAGGGACTTCCTCCTCTTCTCAGCAGCAGTTGGTCTCCCCCTCAACTTCGTCCGCTTCTGCATCATGGTCCGACCCACCGCCTTCTTCACATTCATCCTCCTCATCTTCTCCGCCATCTTCGGCTTCACCATGAAACGCCTCCATCGTCAAGGCGCGCATCTCAAAGCAACATTCGCCACGCCCATCACCGACCCGTTGAACTGCCTCATCGCCGATGTGCTCATGGGCATTCTGTCGCTCTTGACGCTTAGTTTCACCTGGACGCATAACAGGTGGCAGGATACTGGGGAGACTTTCTTGGTGGCGTATTCGTCGACGCCGCTGATGTTTAATATGTTTCTTCATTTTTATCTGGCGCTGCTTGTGTTGCTTAGGACTAGTCACATGAAGGATATTGTGAAGGAACTAGTGGGGGATTTTGTGTCGAGCGCGCCTCAGCCTTGTCCGCATTGTCATGGTAGACAGGAGTTTCACGATGGTCATGATGAAGAGCAGCCGCTGGTGACGCCTCCTGCTGGAGATCATGAGGATACGCATGAGGGCGGGGCTGGTCCTTCGACTGTCTGGAGCCGATAAACACAGCTTCACCGACAACGGTAAATTCCTGCAACAGGATTGCTCTTACTATATCAAGTTGCATCCTACTTAGGCAATCTCCTACTCTTTATTACTGGTGGGGATGATTTGGACGTTGGAAAGTGGTATCGTGACATCTATATAGCCTCACCAGAATACCAAGAACCATTAGTCTACTCGATTGTTCTCCTTCAAAGGAACCACGGTTATTGAGGCTGCGTGTTTTGTCTCCCTGCCGATCCGATCCTAGACGCTTCAAATCATAGTATTGGTCAGTGACTAATTCGCAGGCAGTTGCCCAGCTGTTGTCACCCATCCATAGATGGACCAATTCTTCTCCTCATTCCTCCATTCCTTGACCCAAGTATACCCAGCCTTCTCCAAGACACGCTTACTCGCCATATTCTCCTTGATCGTCTCCGCAGCACATCGTTCCGTGATAGCACCATTCACACTGGCCACTATCTCCTCCTCACTCAACGTAGTCCTATCCACAGCGATAGAACACTCAACCCGCGGTAGCCCCCACCAAATCTTCATAAACGCCACCAGAAACTCAGTCGCATAGCCCTTGCCCCAAGCTTCCTTGCGAAATGCGTATCCAATCGCCGGCCAGCCAAGCTCACACTCTCGTCTATACGTGCCACCAGCTCCGATAACCTCGCCGGTTTCAACGAGACTGATCACGTAGTACAAGTTGGTGTCGTCATGCGGCGGTAGTCTTTGCGCAGCCCACTTCTGCGTTTCTTCAAGGTTCTTATCTGGGGCGCCTTGTGCTGTCCACATCATGACCTCTTTCTGGGCGCGCATGGGGAAAAGGTCTTTGGCAGCATCTTCGTAGAATGGCCTGAGAACAAGACGCTTGGTTCTTACAGTTGGACGTTCTTCCAATGGTGGGTATGGTAGTTTCGTAAGAGTGGTTTTAATCTGTATAAAATCTGGGTCTTCTGGTTGGTTGACGGTCATCTTGACAAGATTTTGTGACTGAAGTACAACACACAATGCTGAGAGCTTGAATAACGGAGGCTGGAGGGACACAACAGTAAATATAATTGAAAGCAAACCTCAAGGGAGATGATGTACCTAGGTTACTCTTATGCTTAGAAGCATTAGAAAGTCGGAGTCAAGCAGCAACTGTCTCTATTGGCTGTTTTCTTTGCCAAACTTGACTCATCGCCAATATCGCGCAGCAAGACTCATAGCATTTGAGTTAGCCGACATCGGCGTCGCGGCTAGAGGGTCTAGCTATTTAGACTAGACTAAAGGTAGCAGGTTTGACAGCCACTAGCGCTCCGTGATCCACTGCATAGGTAATTCCAATAAGGGACATATTCGAGCGAGAATGATATCCAGATGAGCTGAATAATACTCAGGTAAGCCATAGAGTCTGTTTCTCCTTGCTCGCAACTTCACCATCCATAACACCGTCGCAATATGCCTCACCAATATAAGAAAACACTCCAAGCTCGCTCTCCACAGGACGTAGCACAAAAGGAATTCGCCCGCCGCAAAAGACAACAACGACATCACCAGCTCTACCCTCCACAGGACCCATTCCCAAATATCCCATTCTTGTGAGAAATGGTCGCTTGCCCTGCATCTTCCTCATACTCTCACGATAATTATGCTTCGTCTCTGCGCCTCGATGTTCCTCCTCCCACTGCAAGCACTTATCCGAAACGTCTTCTCCCCCAGCTGCCAGTCGAGTCATCTCACCAAACAATTCCAGCTCTTGGAGGAATTGTTTGTGAAACGCTGCTATTTCCGGTTCCGCTCTTTGTTGATCCCCTTCCCACGTCCAGTAGATGTCTCCGATAGGCACACGCCACCGAGCCTCTTCTTTTCGAATTAGGGTTCGTCCGTTGAGGGCTTTCTCCATGGACTTTTGCCACAACTCATCAATCTGGGCCATATAGCCAAGATATCTCTCATAATCCCAACCCATATCCATCCAACCGTCACCTTCAGCAACTTCCTCAATCACATCAATATTATAGCCTCGAAGTCCTAGAATATCCGAGTTGTCATTGGGGTGTTGCACGACCTCAACAACACTACCCTGACCGGAGGCGGCAAATAGATGCTTATCAATACGCTCATTAATAGTATAGAACGAACGACTCAGGTTAGATCGCCAGTCCGGAACCCACGACGGTAGGTGTGAAAGCTCATCGAGTTTTGGAAACTGAGAGTAGCACAGCAGGTCCACCCGTCCACTCTTCTCAATCAACGTGCGCGCCGTCTGCGTCAGTACACGTTCTGTGCTTCCTTCATAATCGGGCTGGACCCCAAGCTTCTCAGCGTCCGCAGCCAGGCCAAGAAGTGCAAAGATGCGGTCACGATGCACAGTCGCATTCGTCTCAAGCTCAACGAACAGTCTGCGCAACAACATGTATAACTCGTCGTCTTTGTGCTTCTGATGACGTGAACGACAACCAAACAAGCGTGCTGTCGGTTCAGAAGATACTTCGGAAAGTCTCTCTAGAGGCATCTCAGGCGGTTCAAGCTGCTCGTAGTCGCCCTGAGGCATGTTGCCTATCGCGGTCTGAAGCAGCAGTACCGCGAATTTGACAAAGTCCACGGGTATCGTCTTGGAACCGCATACAAAGATGGTATCAGGACACAGACAGAATTCCTGGATGATCCAGACTCGTGAGAAGTACGGTCTCTCGAACCATCTCTTAAGCGTCATTTCCTTTACCAAAGGAGCAAAGGCCTCAACAGTGTCGGCCAACAAGCTTTGGAAGCTCACAGCAGTCTCATCAGAGGGGTCCCTGCTTCTCCCCAGTGCTGATATGAGGTGGTAACTCTGTGGTTTCAAATAGCTCTCCAGTCCAAACTCCAGCGCTCGTTGCCCAATGTTTTGCCATGCTTCCATAAGCTCGTCTGAATCATCTTGAGCTGGGCCAAGCCATACTAGCACTTGTGTCGCAGACGAGTAGATACTCCCCATCATCGCGACCTGCTGACCTTTTTCTTTATTGTCTGCCTGGTTGATGCAGATCTGATCGATCCATAACGTTATGGCCCCATCTGGTTTGCGGAAATGACACAGTGCGGTCTCCAGCGACTGCGTGATGGGTACAAAAGTCCCTTCACCAGCATTCAAGTTCGATATCTGAATCGATTGAGTTTTATCGCCTAAACCCCAAACATACGAGAGAGCGATATAGGGCGATGGACTTTCAATGGAGGTTGTGTACAGACAGCCGATGAGACGGCTATCAACCAAACCCTGAGAGGGGTAGAGATCTAGCAGCCGGATCTCGGTTGATGCCGTCCTCAATCCCACCGCGTCATAGTCGAAGGCCTGCAATTGACTCATGGCGAGCTTGGATTTAGTTTGGTAGATTATCAAGGTTAGCACAGATGTTGAGGCGGGGTACTGACCTCACATTACAGCACACGTCAATAGCGTCAACGCCACGGAGACAGAGAAACTTGCCGCGCACCCACTCGCAGCCAATTGGTATCATAGCCAAGTTCCACGTCTCGTAAAGCGGCGCCTAGTAATCACTCTCCTGCCAGCGTCATTTTGTTGAGATCTTGCTCTTCTTCGCGGGTATGTTTGATAGGGTAGCAGCACAGCGCTAAATCTTGAAAGGGCTTGCGATCGGCGGGAAATTCCAGCTGAAGCTGAGACATGCATCAACTAGCTTAGTATCCTGTTGATCTGATAATCGAAGTGGAATTAATCGTCATTTTAGAGAGAAAGAAGTCTAGTTAACCACATTAGCTTCAGGATGGCCATCTTGACATACGTCAGCAAGGAACACGGCAAAGACACAATTTATCTATAAATTCTCGCTAATGGCTCCTCATTCTCCAATCCATCTTTTACTCATCCACTCTTATTTTCAAGAACTCCATTACACTACATCATCACTCGTCTCAAGATGTCCGACCCAGCCAGCCAAATGCGCATCCAAGACGCCAAGGATAGGCTCCAGCAGGCGTACACTTACGCAGTCAGCGCCAGAGAAAGCGCCGAGTCCGATTTCAAGCAAGAGCAAGATGCTGGGATGACTGACGGCCAGGACTTCAGGAACTGGGCTGTCCAAAATGTAAGCCGCCACAAGTTTCCTCTAAAGGAAATGTGTCACTGACCGAAAGATAGGCACCTGCCTGGAGCGCAGCCCTAAATGGTTACCAAAGTGCAAAGGCTGCATACGACGCGGCACTTCAATATGGAGACAACGAAGCTTTCCAAGCTTGGGATAAGAAGTATAGAGATGTCGTGTTGGCTAACCCTGCAAAGCCCAACTACGAGGCTCTTGTCGAGCCTTGATTCATAGAATACATATATCAATATCACGGTCCCATTTCTGATAGCGAGGAACCCGCGCACCTACCAAGTCATGGTGTAGATTTCTAAATAGGCGAGTGATATTGCTGTCTAGATGTCTGTATCTGGCGTGAACATAAAAATGAACTACAATCATCCGGGTGATTAAAGATCTATCTTCATCGGGATGTCTTTTGGCTAGAAGCTTTTGTCAATAGAAACAATGTTGTGTCCTATTTATCTATGTTCGTAGTCCTGAAGTTAGCACTGTAGCTAGTCAATTGCCAAGTAACTAAATGACAGTCTCACGACCGCTGTGATGAAGGTTCGGCTAGAGGTCTTCCGGCTAAGTGAAGGTTGGTAAAAGTTTGTCTGTAACAGTCATCTAGCTTAGTCTTGCTATCACAACTTAAGGGAAAATGGCCGGTATCATCCTTCCGACGTATTCCAAAGCCTCCGGCAAGCCATAGAATTTATCATTGCTTCGCCATACTTCAATCGATCAAGAGATTAGACACCGACCTCTTCAGACCCTCATCCATCTCAAGATTCATTTTTTCTGCAAGTTCCAGCAAACGACGTTGATCTCCAGAATGCCACTTAGCAAGACTCCTCTGGTGAAGCAGCTGCAGAAAGACCTCACGTGGCGTCTTTGAGTAGTTAACGCTCAGACTCCAAGGGGCTTTCGCGTAATCGTCCGAGATATCCAGAAGCGCGTAGATGAAGTCATGCTCTCTGGTGCACTCAAAGTTACCCCGAAGGCATACGCATATCCAGCGGCGCAAGTTGTTGATCCAGTCGGCGGCGCCGAATAACCGAGCCATCATGTGCAGGTTCGCTGGGTTATGCTTGAAGTCCTTCCAGTGCGCATTGCTCCCGCCGTTTAGAGTTGCTACTGATTCTGCGAACTCGCTCTCGGGGATGGACTTATTGCCGCACCACATGACGTAGCTTTTGGCAAGGTATAGCTCTTGAATGATCCATACTCGGCGCCAGTATCGGCGGTGGCACAGAGCAAGCAAGGACTTCAGCTCTCGCGAGTCTCTGTTGAAGGATGGAAGCTTGGCTTCCAGAGATGTTGTGTTTGACATCAAGACCATAGCAAGATCGCTATCGTCTTTGGGTGGGCCGAGCCATGAGATGACACCGGCCGCCTTTTTAAATGTCTCACCCATCATGGAGACCTGCTGGCTCTTCTCTTGAACGTCTGACTGATTGATGCATATTGCGTCGACCCATAGCTGCAAGTCCTCAGTCGTCTTTCTTATGCTCTTCAGAGCATCAAAGAGGTTTGTGCGAATCTGAACCTTGCCATCGTTGATTGTGATGAAGGGATCATGCTTGCTTTCATCACCCCATTCATATGATAGAGCATGATATTCTGCATCATCGCGTGTCACGGGTCGGAGGGAGCATACAATCGGATCATCACCTACTCCTTGCTCGAGAATAAGTACACGGATCTCTGTCTTCGGGTCGATGGAGTTATAGTCGATATTTAAAGACTTTTCAGCCATTATTGCCACTGATCAGATAATAGAAAACATACGCCATCAAAAAGGCGGGGATAATAAGGATGAGGCTGAAATGCTGCCTGAAATGCATTAGTGCCTTATACTGCCTTGAGTAGTGAGCATTAGCGGGTCTCGGTTTGCTGACCAGAGGTTTCTCAGCTAATGTCAAGCAATTCTACCGCACTATTAAGCTCTGTGAATGCCCATAGTAAATTGTGGCAAACAGGCTTCTATGGCAATCATTTAGATCTGGTCCAAGATAATTAAAGTCTCGTATTTGATAAATGCTTTCTGGTGCTCTAATCATCCAGCCCACCACTACCTCAACGAAATCTATACATAAACAACTCTAATCAAGCATATTCTTTAATCACACTCACAGGTTCTACATACTCCCCCAGAGGCTTGTAGATAACATCGTCATAGCCAAATGCCTTTGGTCCTCCAATCTCAATACCAGAAGCTGTTCTCGTCCACTGCGGCGAGCACGTAATGCCCAGGACAGTCACTCTATAACCGTACTTGAACTCTGGAACACCCAGTGCTTTACCCGATCCGTTATCCAGAACAGCAATGAGATCAGGGACAGAGGCGATGATCTTGGTTTCAGAGCCATCAGCAGTGGTATGCTCAGCAAGAATATTCTCGTTCTTGAATGGGATTCGCAATGTTCCTCCTGACACTACAGGTGTCATTCGCCCTGATTCGCCGTCGTCTTGGTCATCGAATGCTTCAATGCGTAGAGCACCGTGTGAGTGCCCCTTGTATAGTCGTCTCTCGACTTCAACAATCTTGCCTCGGAATAGCACCCTAGCTGACTTTAACCCGCCAGCTTCTTCTATGATCGACTCTGCAACTGTGGAGAGCTGGTTACTGCAAACACTGCGTGCAATGCATCTGCCTATCCTCCAAGCAAGAGAACAGGTATTAAGCACACCGTATCTCCGCACGTTCTCGGTAGTGGTGGGTTTGGCGGCCATACCGACTCGGCTTCCCATCTCGGAACATGACGCTCTCAATGCTCTGTCAACGATCTCGTCGTCTGGTGCTCGAGTCATGATGATACTCTTGCCATCGCCTGAGTCAATCGCACAAGGAACGAGTTCTAGTGGCTTATGTACCGCGAGTGTAGTCTGCCAGTAGGTAGGATATGCTCGGCCCATCCAGTCACCGTCAATTACAGGGGCGTTAAAGAATCGTGAGGAGCCAACGAGCATCGGCTCCATGCCATTGGCACCACCGATTTCTAACCCCATGACGGCATCGATACTCTTATGGCCGAGATACTCCATGAGAACATTGAATGCTTCCACTGTCTCGGTTGACTGTAATCGCTCTACCGACACAGCAGGAGATCCCATGTGACCGCCCCAGTAGATTAGGGCATCGTCTTTGAGGGAAGACTGGTCGATGATGCGAATGGTGTGTCCTTGTCGTATAATATCCCGCAGTTGGATGAAGCTAGGAGCTGGAGTGCCACCACCAGCGCACCCGAGCACATAGCATCCGTCAGCCAGCCAAGCCAGATCTGTTTCATTGAGTATCCATTCAGGGACGCCCCCATAGTTGACCTTGATGGTAGGAGTGTATGTGAAAGGATCCACAGGTGTATCTTCGGTAGTCTTGATAGCTCGATTCTTTCGTCCTTCAGGTTCGTCACCGGCCTCGTCGTCGTCATCTACAACTTTGAGCTCCGACTCTGATACATAGCCCTTGAAGTCGACATCTCCCACTGCTTTAACGATGGTTCGAACTTGATGAGACACGTATTGCAGCGGAATACTCTCCACATTCGCCATGGTGATACTTTCAGGGATCGCACCAGCTTGAATAGCTCGTTCAACGGCCATCGTCTTTGCACGCTCAAGAGCCTGTGACTCAGTCTGATGGGCTGTGCTCTGAACGATATCAACGTCGCCGCTGACACGAGAGATTGCAGCGCCAATGGCATTCGCAACATCGTGGAATGGAGGAAGGATGACCTTTGAGGCCCCTGAGATATCTTCTGGCGCAAGCACGGCACCTCCTCCTACTAGAAGGACGGGCAGCGGATCAGCAGAGGTCTTGATGACATCGACGGCTCCGTCGAGTAGAGTCTTGATACAGGCTTTTGCAGATTGGACAAACTCGGGTTGCAGTCCAGACAGTCTGCTCTTATCACCCATATCTGCTCTTCCCAGGGCAACAGCGATGTCGGATGCCGTGCATGTATTGCCACCGAAAACAAGAGCTTCTTCAACAAGGTAGTGACCAACTGACTCAGGCCCGACCTTGACTTTCCCATCAACGCTGCGCACTAGTGAACCCCCACCAAGTCCAACGGAGTGCAGATGAGGCATTGAATAGTTCACCCTCACCCCAGCGACTGTGACGTAGGCAGAGGCTTGTCTTGGGAGTCCGCTTGGTAAGATTACGCCAATATCAGCTGTGGTTCCACCAATATCAACGACGATGGCCGAAGAGTTGCCCCCAGCATCAATACCAGCCAAATAAGCGGCGCCTCTCATCGAGTTGGTGGCTCCCGATGCAAAAGTCCGGATTGGTATCCTGGCTGCTGCAGCAGCATCAAGAGTTGTCCCGTCGTTCTGAGTAATGAACAGTGGACATGTCAGGTTGAGCTTCTTCTTGGCTTGATTGAACCTCCTCATTGTTTTCCGAGCATATTGAAGGATAGCGGCATTGAGGATACTGGCATTTTCGCGCTCTAAGAAGCCGATGTTGGCCACTTCATGAGAGCAAACGACATCAATTCCTGGAATTTCTCGTAGGATGATGTCTCTTACACGGCTCTCTTGCTTGAATATTTCATCAATCGGCGAAAACACGCCAGCGATCACAACCGCCCTCAGGTTCTCTGCCTTGATCTTTTCGCATTCGGCCACCACTTGGGCTTCTTTGATGGGTGCTTCTTGGGACCCATCAATATGTAGGCCTCCATCGATGATGCCGCAATATCCCTTGATGATGGCTGCCAGATCGGGCGGGAAGTCTGAGAATGGAGGTACTTCTCGGAGGAACGAACGTGACAGTCTCAAAACACCGACCTTTTGGAGTCGCCGGGCATCTCTCTCCACAACTGCATTGATAAAGTGTGTTGTGCCAACTGTGATACTCGCTATCCGCTGGGGAACTATGCTGCCAGACTCAATGACAGCTCTGACAGCAGTCTCGATTCCAGCAGTCGCGTCGGGCGTGGTGGGGGTTTTCTTGAAAGCGATGACTCCACGTTGAGCATCGCCTTGTGCAGCGAGAGCGACGTCTATGGCGACGGCGTCGGTATTGGTGCCGCCGACGTCGACTCCTATGCGTACAGCTTTACTTAGAGTCATGATGGGCAGGTATTGGAGCTCAAGATCTGAAATCTATGTAGCGATTTCTTGACAACAAAGTTATAAGTCAGGATATCCAACGTTTTGCTCATATAACAGAGCTTCTCTCGCACCATTGCTACGGCAGAAGGTGGAGCATACGGACGGTTAGCTTACATCGCGAGGTTACATGCATCTGCGGGGTTTCTACCAGGATATCTCTCGTATCTCGAAGATAACGTTGCGGGGTTAACTTGAGACGAACATTTCTGAAGTGTCTTGTTTGCTTGAACGGTGCAATTGTCCCGAGCAAGTGGTTCCCCTATCTTCGGTCAACTTTGGTCGGGACGAAACAATCCGAGTGTGTTGATCATCGTGAATTATCAGGCTAAATGCCGCGGCATCTCCAAATCGGGAATGCCGAAACGGCAGTTGATGCCGGGCAATATGGACTATCTCTCTATCTATAACTTATCTTGGTCTGTCCATCTTTTACCAACAAATCGGATAATTTCCCCTCTCATTGCAATACAAGGCCATATGTGATAGGGCAGCTTGGTTCCGGGCTCCGGGCTCCGGTTCTCATCTACCGGACATGAGCCCTTTTTCTGGAATCGCGTTACACAAGACTCAACTTTAAGTACCACAGGATGACTCAAACCATTATCTGTCGGTTACGAACCCCTCTTTTGGGACCTCGCACAATGTAACCCAACCAGAAGGTAGTGGCAATAGGTTGCTTATCATCAAGACATCCAAAGTGATAAGATACATCATAAAATAAATGAGACCCCACAAACCAGTTGTGATATGAAGGGCTCAGCTCAATATGACCAAGTTCCAGCATCCTTAACAGCTTCGACGTAAAGGAATTGCCTGCCAGTATGCCACTCAAATCCATCCTGACCCGGATGAGACTGCCCAGCGCAGATAGAGCCGTCTCCAATGTCTGGATCAATGACGACATCCGTCCGTTGGAGCCAGAGCGTCGAACATGGAACACTATGACCTTTATATCTTTCTGGTTAGTGAACCAAGTTGCAAGTAAGCCATCAGAAATCTCCATACTTCCATACGTAGCCTGACTCCCACTTAGTATCCAACTGGCAGCTGGGCGCTTCACTTGTCGCCACCGGGCTTAGTGTCTGGCAGGTCATTATAGCTACCTTGATCGGCAAGGTCATCATCAGCCTAGTCGCAATCTTCAATGGCTATACCGGCGCTGAATGGCATATCGGATTCCCTGTCGTCTCAAGATATATCTGGGGTCCATACGGATCCTTCATCGCCATCGTCCAGAGAATTATCCTCAGTTTAGTCTGGTTCTCTGTGCAGTCGTGGACAGGCGGCCTCTGCATCTCTGTCATTTTGTCAGCCATGTTCCCCAGCTTCCAAAGACTCGGAAACGTATTTCCTGAATCATCTCATCTCGACACGAAGCAGTTTGTTGGCTGGATTCTTTTCAATGTCTCCATGATACCAGTTCTCTGGATTCATCCTCATAAGATCAAGAGAGTCCTCCTCATTTTCAACATTATTGCGTCAGTCACGCTAGTTTCCATCATGATTTGGTCACTTGTTGAAGCTAAAGGGGGCGGCCCTCTGCTTTCCGAGAGTGCGACGCCAATGAGCTCTCATGACCTTGGCTGGGCTATCACGTCTGGTGTGACAACTGTCATTGGTGGCATAGCCGTAGGACTGACTAATGCAAATGACTACACCAGATTTGCTCAAAAGCCTGGTGATCAGGTGTTTGGGCAGTGGTTTTCCATCATGTAAGTTGCCATGAACGACTCGGATTTGTAAGGGCAACAACTTATACATCTGCAGCTTTTTCGGCACACTATTTCCTCTCTTTGGCTGCCTTGCAGCATCGGCTACTCAGGGAATCTGGGGTGAGGCCATCTGGAATCCCCGTAAGTCCAACTCTAGCACTCTGCCCTTTATTTGAACTTCACTAACCGTGTATCAACTATGAAGCCCTAATCTGCCAACAGTGGCTTGACAGAGACTACTCTTCTGGGTCAAGAGCCGCTGCATTCTTTGCAGGCTTAGGCCTTGTAATGTGCCAGATTGCCATCAACGTGGTTGACAACGCATATAGTGCTGGCATGGATCTCGCCGGTCTCGTCAGCTCCTACATCAACATCAGGCGAGGTGCTTTCATTGCACTAGTCTTGAGCGTTGCCATGTGCCCTTGGGAGCTTCTTTCTTCAGCCAGCGTCTTCATCTCAGTCCTGTCTGCATACAGTGTCTTCCTTGGGCCGATCATTGGTATTCAAGTCTGTGATTACTGGCTGATCCGTTCTCGTCGTATTAAATTGTCCGATCTCTACAACCCTGGTCCTACCAGCATCTACTATTTCACTTGTGGCTTCAATCCTAGAAGCTTCATTGCTTGGTTCCTTGGCTTTGCGACCCAACTGCCAGGATTTGCAGCTGGCGTGACTCCCAACAAAGTCAAGGTTGGTGAGGCCTGGCACGAACTGTTTTACCTTGCATTCCCCCTGGGATTCGCCATCTCATTTACTGCCCATTACGTTATCAATCGTGTGTTCCCGCCCGCTGGTTTAGGACTTGTTGACGACATGGACTACTTTGGGTCCTTTACTGAGGCTGAAGCCATGAAGCTAGGTATGGGCCTAGGATCGGAGGGAAGTGAGAAAGACGCTGTGATTCAAGGCGTGCCTGTTCAGGTAAAGAGTTAATTGTTTATGTATACAGCTTTTTATTGCAATACAGAGCTACAACCATGAAGTGATGGTGACAGATTGGAAGTGGATGACTATTTCGGACGTCCGACCATGTCGCCTTCTCTAAGTGAAGATTATGTAGAGGCCGAAGAAAGGACGTGGACTCAATGAAGCAGCAAGTAGAAGTTCATGCTACGTCATTGAGGCAACCACCGTGAATCGATTACCGGTACACAAGTGTTCAAACCGGTTCAGCCCCTCGGGAACAAATGTGACCACAATTACCTGACTCATTATTGCGAGTCAGCTCCCCCGCCCCTCAGGACATAATAGCCTACCGACCACTAAGCAAGCCTAAAAATAAACATTCATACAGCAGTATAATTATTCCTGTAGGAGAGCTGCCGACCACAAGAAATAGTAATTTTATCCACCGCGATGGATTCAATTCGAGACAAGGTTGTAAGTGCCATTCTAATCCATTTGAGCAATTCAATTCTCTAATTTGGTAGATTGCTGTCACTGGCGCAGGAAGCGGCATCGGTCGCTCGACCGCGGTACAATTGAACAAGCAGGGCGCCAAGCTGTCGCTGGCAGATTTGGACCCAGTCGGCCTTGCCAACACTGTCAAGATTCTTGAAAATGAAAGAGTCTTTTCACTTGTGGTAGACGTATCCGGTGAGACTCAAGTCGGTGACTGGATTGTTCAAACAGTGCAGAGGTTCGGCCGATTAGACGGTGCTGCCAACATCGCTGGCATCTTTAAGCCAAAGTCTATATTCGATTCGACAATGCGAGATTGGGACCTCATGATGAACGTGAACGCAAAGGGGTTTTTTAATTGTTTAAAATCCCAGATCGCTGGCATCGTTGACAGGGGAGGAAGCATTGTAAGATACGCATTATTTGTTTCTGGTGCATCGCTAATCACTACATATGTAGGTCACTGTTGCGTCGGCAGCTGGTATCAGAGCTCTCCCTTCGGCGCCGGTATATGCAGCTTCCAAGCATGCCGTAGTAGGCCTCTGTGCTTCGGTGGCTGCCGAGGTTGGATCAAAGAATATTCGTGTCAATACCGTTGCGCCGGGGTTTATCAACACCCCAATGACCCGGAGTACTGTGCCAAGGGGTGCAAATGGAGAAGCATCGATAGCAAAGAAAAATCCTATTGCTCGCGCCGCGCATCCAGGTGAAGTCGCTGGTGTAATTGTTTTCCTGTTGAGTGAGCAAGCATCTTTTTGTAACTGGAGCTTGCTGGCCAGTTGACGGTGGCAATACTATCTAAGATCGACATCCATAGACATGGCAATAGACACCGTGTATCTCTCATATTGACAAAACCAGCTTGACCATATCGGCTGGTGGTCGCCTAGGCTGGGCTGTTTGTGGCGACCCTCTTTATCTGTATCAATGTGCCCAACATCGGCTAACGGGTTAGCGGCTGGGCTAAGCGGGTAACGCACCTCCCTCCGCTACTACATTTATCCGACACATCATCATTTCCATATCGCTCCTCAATTATCCTGTAGAGAGAAGCTCGTAATGAAGAGATGGATGACAGTCACTCGAGACCCAGGGAACCTCGGCGTGTAGCAAAGCGACATCAATGCCCCAAGCCAGGGTGCGGAAAGTCCTTCAGTCGGCCGTCCCATCTCGCGCGGCACGCTCTCAACCATTCCGCTGTCGAGTTCGAATGTCCGCGATGCGCTGCATCCTTCAAGCGACGCGATCTCCTCGGTATGTCTATGTATTGATGGCTGAAATATGAACAGTTGCTAATCTTCTTCCCTTAGAGAGACACAAGGCTCGCCACGCAAGCAAAGACCGGCTAGCTGGCGGGTTGGGGCTTGGCATACTCAGGACTAAACGACATCATCGGGGTCGAGTTATAAGGGCTTCTAGCTCACCTAATACCCAACGATTGGCATTATCAAATGGCCAGTCGAGAGCAATGACAATGGGTCATCCGGGTGCTGATATGATCTCTTCGGTTATTCCTGAACACCTGAGTGTATCAGGGAGCCATGAATCTGCAATTGATAACTCCCAGCAAACGATAGAACGATCTACCTCGTTCGATGAGGGCACCTCTACTGAACCTCACGAAGGAGTTTTGAATACAGATGGCTTCGACTTTCTGGAGCTCGGAGACATGTATCACGACTCTACCTTTGACTTTATGCATTTCAATGTTACGGGCGATCCTCACTCTCCAGAAACCCTCGAGTATCTAAGTGTAGTGCCAGGCCAAGATGACCTGCCTGTCTTGCTACCAAAATCTCTTGACTATGACCTGGCGGGCCAGTCGTCCCATTCAATCCAAGACACACCAGCAATTAATTCGTCAACAATGAGAACCTCAACAGCAAGTCAGTCTCCGTGCCCCGATGAAGAACATCCCAGCCTTCAATCAACAGGAGCTCGCAGTAGGGAAGCAATCGAGACAGGCAGTAACTCCACAGAAGTCGACAGTCTATGCTCTCTTGGGCGCCTTGGGCTTAATAACCTCCATCTGACGGAAACAAAGAGGGTGGAGATTCTCGGGCTCATCAACGATATGAGACCTGTTTATCCCAACGGAACGTTAATCGATGGGAGTACAGCAGACCTCTCCCTGGCCCGGATGCAGGAGTACATAGACCGTTTCTTTGCCAACTTCAACTCTTGCTACCCCATGATCCACACACCAACATTAGAGATTCTCGACGCGGAGCCTTTGTTCCTGTTATCTATGATTGTCCTTGGGGCCACCTACAAGGAGAAAGAAGACCATCAGCTTTCAGTCTGCCTTTACGATGCCATGACGCCATATATCATGAGCGGGCTCAGTGGTATCAAGGTGCCTGATCTTTCCATTCTTCAGGCCTTTATGGTTCTAGAATGCTATGGGATGTATCGAGCTGGGGCATATCAGCGCGAAAATGCAATCATAATGCATGCGTTTCTTTTCAACGTAAGTCTGGCCTTTGATGTTGAGGGGTCGTCCTACTGACGTAACAGCCAGGCTATAAGAAGACTATCCCGCTACCACGTTCGGGCCAGAATAATGGTTCCTGACTTGAGGACAGATCGTGGGAAGGACTGGAAAGCATTTGCATACCACGAGCAGTACAAGCGGTAAGATCTCGATTACTCGGGATACTGCAGCACGCTACTTACATTTGTTCTAGCTTAATATTATTTATCTTTATGTGGGATACGCAGAATGTCAGTTATTACTCGTTCATGCCAAGCATGTCTACCCAATCAATCCAAGTCAATCTCCCGTGCTCCAAAGGGCTCTGGGAAGCCAAGGATGAAGATGCATGGAAAGCAATCATTTCCTCTGAAGGTGATCCTCCGATGATCAACAGCATCGTAAAGGACTTTATCGAAGACGGTGGAAACATATGGTGCGAGAAATTGGATAGCCTATCTCTGAGCTTCATCTTGCACGGTTTGATGTCAATGTGCAACGACATGGTTCATTTTCACAACCAGTCCATCTATCTTGGAAACGCCGCACAAGGGGACAACGATTCGCGCCGTCGCATGACGGCTGCACTAGAGCTATGGAAGACGAAGTACGATGCTTGCGCTATGGGAACAAGACAAACCATAGACCAAGACTCGTCGCTACACGAGTTTCGTCAGGAAAACGTAGCATTTCTTGCGCTCTATCACACCGCCCATATTGTTGTCGATGCAGATATCCGTCATCTCCAGATTGCAGCAGGCGCTGAGGCGATCTTTGGGCATGTCGTAACAAGCGCAGAGCGCGAAGAAAGTACAAAGGCGGTGATGGAGTGGGTGCGACAGTCTCCTGACTCGGCTGGTCATGCTGCGTGGCATGCTGCACAGATGATACGCGAGGGTTTGTTAAACCTGCGGAATTGGAAGGCCAACGGTATGTTTCACTATCCGTGGTGTCTCTATATCGGGGTCTTGACGACTTGGGCCATTGTACATTTCTCGCAGGGGCAGAACGATGACCGTCGAGGCTGTCATCATAGCGTTGGTGGAGACGATATTTTGCAGACACAGTCAAAGGCTCTTATGCACCAGACCATCTCAAATATGGCATCGTGTACTCCAGCGACTATTGGTAGAGATCTGCATAGATGTTGCCCGCATGGTTTGGCCATTGAAGTGGCAAAGTATCTGAAGACAGTTCGATGGACTGCTGCCTTTGAAGCGATGAAGGTCCTTGAAGGCATTGTGGACATGGAATCACTTTAAACTGATAGTAGCAGTGTAACTTTGATACGGAAGAAAGAAAATAACTATGGTGTCTAGAAGTATGGCCTGCTTTCTTCCCCCTTCTCTGCCTTTAGTCATCGAAGGCCTGCTAATATACGGAAAGCCATGTTGCGCCTGGCCTAATAGGCTAATCTACATACAGACTTTCAAATCAATAAGAAGAGAAAAAAAAGTCTTCGGTGCACCGATGTAATAACAGGGAGAAGAAATGACTAACTAGGCCAGAGTGTACTACTGTGTGTCCTCTCCAAGCTTATCTATAAACTACTGATAAAACCCACTTATTATGTACCACTTTACCGTGTACCACTCTAGAAGCATGAACCACTATGAAGTTTTGACGTGGGGATTGCCCCACTTGGCTCTCCAACCATTTCCTGGCCAGAACATGACAAAGTTCCAGGGATAGATAGATACGAATATGAACAATGAAGATTCCACTTAGCGATAACAGGTACGCAATGCTCAGGTTCCATAAACGAGAAAGCTCCACCCTACCTCAGTACCCACGTTCCATTATCTGGGGTAAGGGTCCATCGCGGGGTAAGTTGGTGCAGCTGTCTAGGAATAAAGTGGTTCAGGTGGTACTAAAGAGTCCAATATTTAACCTATAAGCAACAGAAACATTCAGGTCAATGTTCCAGCACAACCGGCAATAAGTTTACAGTGGAGTGTTCGGGAAAATAACATCAGGATGAAGTCACACAGAGCATCCGTGATTATCGTCGGGACTGGTGAGTATGCCACAGAGCACGATTCCGACTAGATACAAGGCCGTGCATCTAACTACAAATAGGCGTCGGCGGACTTGCTGCAGCAAAGACGTACTTGGAATTAGATCCTGAAGCCGATATCCTGCTTCTCGAAAAGGTATACTCTATGTGCTTGAGATGATGCCACGGGAACGCAGCTAATACCTCACCCACAGAGATCCGGTCTGGGCGGAGTTTGGGCTGAAGAGAACTGCTACGACGGCCTCAAGACCAACAACTTACGAGGCACCTACGAGTTCACCGACTTCCCTCTCGATGATAGCCATGGCGTCAAGGAAGGGGAGCATATCCCCGGTCTTGTTCTCTATAGGTACATGACCGACTTTGCACTGAAATTCGACATCTTTCGTCGTATTCGCTTCAATGTCAACATCCGCACCATCGAAAAGCTAGACAAAGGTGGCTGGGAGCTCGTCGGCGAGGACGGAGCCGCTGCCGAGAAGCCCATCCCGGTTTCATATCGCTGCGAGAAACTCATCATGTGCACTGGCCTTGCATCAACCCCGAACCCTGTGTCATATCCAGGTCGCGAGTTCTTCGGCAAGCCCGTCCTCAACCACGGCCAACTCAAGGTTGAGGCTCACGAGGTAGCCTCTGATCCTAAAGTCAAGTCCGTCACCATTGTTGGAGCGTCAAAGACGGGCTACGATGCTGTCCAGCTCATGGCCTCTCGTGGTAAGAAGGTGACTTGGGTCATTCGCGAGTCTGGTGGCGGCGGTGTTTGGATGTCACCGCCTTGGGTTAAGATGGGTCCTTTCACCCTGCAGCTGGAGCATGTCGCAACTATGAGATTCTTCACCTGGTTCAGTCCTTGCGTTTGGGGGGAGTATGATGGTTACTCGTGGGTTCGTCGCTTCTTACACGGGACATGGCTTGGTCGGACAATGGTGCATCGTCTTTGGGAGAAGATCCGGATGGACACTGTCAACTTCAACGGATACAGGAAGAATGAAGCTATTTCTCAGCTAGAGCCTTACGAGAGGTTTGTATTTATCTTTTTGGATTTATAACGTTCCGATTCATGTACTGACCTCTATGCGTACAGCTTATTTTGGTCTGCTCGAGTCGGCGTCCTCAACTACCCTGGCAACATTCACGACTATATAACCTCGGGACAGGTCAAAATCGTCAAGAAAGATATTTCTCGCCTCTCCAAGAACGGAGCGATCAACTTTGCCGACGGTACAAGTTCCCAAACAGATGCTCTGATAGCTATTACCGGCTGGAAGCTCTCACCAAACATCCAATACAAACCTGACGGAATCGAAGCGAGCCTTGGCATTCCAACTGAGAACATGAGCGGTGAGGAGCAAGCCTTCTGGACCCATCTTGACAAAGAAGCAGAAAGTGAAATCCTTCAGAAGTTCCCATACCTGACTCACCCGCCCAAGAATGTCATACCTTACAAGCAAAAGGTCACACCATACCGTTTATACCGCGGCATGGCACCGCCGGGTCTAACATCGCGATCCGACAACTCCATTGTCTTCATCAAGATGGTCCACAGCACGGCCAACATCATCATCGCTGAAACACAAGCTCTCTGGGCATACGCCTATCTCAACGACATGATCGATATCGACAAGAACAGAGTCTACAAGGAGACAGCGCTATCAAGCTGCTACGGCAGATTGCGCTACCCCTGCGGATTCTCAGCGTGGTATCCTGAGTTTGTGTATGATACTGTCCCGTATGCAGATATGTTACTTCGAGATCTTGGTGTCTGCAGTCGCAGAAAGCAGAGTGTAACACAGGAGTTGTTCTCAGGATATACGATACAGGATTACAAGGGGATCAATCGAGAGTGGGCGAAGAAAAGTAGCTGCCCACAAGGGAAGAAGGAGATTTAGACCAGACTAGGGTTGGGTCACAGGGAAGTGTACACAGCCTCAAATATAACAGTTAGGTTGTTGACGTAAATGTCGATGCTAAAGTCCTTACTGTTGAAGAGCTTTTACATAGAATTGCAATCTCCGCATCTCCTCTACACAGTTACAATACCATGAGGATCAACATGATCCTGGTAGCAGCACGATGAAACAGTAACTGGTCCTGATTAGACTTCTCCATCAGGAATCTGGCCCCTGCCTCCTGGGCCTGGATTTAAGGCTGAAAACCGGAATCAGGAACTGGACTTGATGATCTACATTTCGTGGCCAATGGTGTTGACTTTGACAAGCCAGCACCCCAGACAGCTGGAGTTCAAACCTTGTTTATCAGCCACCAACAATACCAGAAATCCGGTTTAGTTCTCAAAATTGTAGATCATGGCTTAGAGACACGTCTAGCCTTATAGCATGTCAAAGGCCCGGGAACGCCGTTGGCCGTAGATCTAGGTAAGGGTATTGGGGCGCAAACCTAAATGCTGTTTTCGGTAAGACACTGCTATTCTCATAGTCTAGATTACCAAGACTGTTGTGCCTGGGCTCTGTAGATTTAGCAATTGGCTATAATAGGGAAGTATTCTAATTGATAGGGGATGTAGTTACTATAAAAGGATCGCTGCAATACCCTTTTGAGGATCAGAAGCATCACAACACACAACGCAGTATAGGCCCTTATTCCTCTACTTCTTCCTGAACCTCTTTAACAACTATAAGCATGAAGCCTGTTATTTCTTTGTTCCTTCTTGCCGAACTTGTTGGGTTCACCCTTGCCCAGGCAAAAGTGCAGAACGCCAATGTCGAACCCGAACTTGTCGTCCCAAATAGTTACATCATCAAATACAAATCAAAGGCATCCTCTAGCAGCAAGAAGAAGCACGAAGAGGTCATTCATAAGAAGGCTAAAAGTAAGGGAAAGGAGGGTATTGTGGATAATATCGACCTTGATGGATTCAAAGGCTATGTCGCTGAGATTCCCTCCTCTGAGCTTCAGGAAGTCATGGACTCTGATCTGGTAAGTCGTTCTGACCTTGGACCAGGGTAAGCTAGGCGTTAACATAAGAATCTAGGTAGATTACATTGAGCAGGATACCATTGTGAACGTCTCTGCTGTTACAGCGCCCAGCTCCAGCCCGATCACAAAACGCGGATTAACTAGCCAGGCATCCGCTCCTTGGGGTCTTGCTCGTATCTCACAGCTCTATTCTGAGAAGGGTGTAGACGCTCGCTACACATACGACGCGACGGCAGGCTCTGGTTCAACTGTTTATATCCTCGACTCAGGCATCCGAACCACACACAAGGAGTTTGGAGGTCGTGCTCTGTGGGGAGCCAACTTCATTGCCGGCTCTCGTAATACAGACGAGTATGGCCACGGGACACATGTTGCTGGCATTGTGGGTGGCAAGACCTACGGCGTAGCTAAAGGCTGCACCATGTATGCTGTCAAGGTCATTGACAAGGACGGTGTTGGCACCATGTCCAATATCCTGCAGGGCCTCCAGTGGGCTGTCAACCACGCCAAGTCCCGTGGTATCACCAAGAAGAGTATTATCAATGCATCCCTAGGCGGCCCCTATACCAAGATCGGCAATGATGCTGTCAAAGCTGCCACTGATCTCGGGATTACTATCGTGGTGGCAGCTGGAAACGATGGGAGTGATGCTGCCAACTACTCACCTGCTTCTGCTGCATCGGCCATTACTGTCGGCGCTATTGATTCTGCTAGTTATCGCACCTTGTGGTCAAACTACGGCAAGGTGGTAGATATATTCGCGCCTGGTAGCGATATACTCAGCGCAGGGCATCTTAGCGACTCTAGTAGTGTCTACAAGTCAGGCACAAGTATGGCTGCGCCGCATGTTGCTGGCCTCGCAGCGTATTTTATGGCGAAGGAAGGACTTCGGGGATCTTCGGCTGTGACAAAGCGCATCATTAGTGCTGCTGATACCAGTGGTGTTGAGTACGCTTTCGATAGTCCTCAGCGCGTTGCTTACAATGGCGGTGGTAAGTAGTAAACAGAGGGTCAGACGAGTGAAGACCAGGAATACTATGTACTTGTCTTATGATAAGACACCTTTACAGACAGATCGTTGCGCGCTCTACAGAGAGTATTTGTCGCCGAGATTCAATGTATATACAATTGAGGGGCTTTGGCGTTTTGGGCTTTTCTTTACTGGACCATCTTATACTTCGACTTATAGTTATAGCTCAAATTAGCATGATCAAACTGTGTTTTTGGATTACACAATAGTGTGAGAAAAAGTTCAATGGTCTACAAATGTATAAAGTATAAGAACTCAAATGCGGAGGTCTATTCTATCCTTCAACATTGTCTTAACAGACTCGACTTTACTCGCCAAATTATCCATGTGCGTACCTTGATACCCCATCATGGCACTGTCTTTAAATACCTCTGAAATCTCCTCATACGCCAATGGCGTTACATCCTGACCCCTCTCCGTCGACCCTGCTGAGAACGGACACCCGCATGGATCCGCTTTCCGGCATCTTCGCGTAGTGCTCGCATAATCAGAAAGGCCGAGCATATCCTCCGCGGAGCGGAGAGAATCCAGCATCAACTTGACCGCCGTGCCAATCCTGCTGCACACCTCGTCCGTAAGAGGCAGCTCACCGAGCTGCAGAGTCTTGACCCCCGCTGCATTGTGCGACAGAAGTTCGCTGGTGAAGGCGGGGAGTGTCATTCTCAAATACGTCTCGAAATGAGTCAGGACTAGGCAGTATAGGCGGCGCAGGGAGGAGTAGCAGCTCATTGCGAGCATTTTTGTGGGTGCGTCCATGGAGTCTTTGAGACTGTGGGATGCTGTGGATGATGGGGGTGTGATTGATTGAAGATCTGCGTAGTAGCTGTAGCTGTTGTAGGGAGAAACTGAGGATATTGAGTCGCGTCTTGATACCCCAGTTATGTCTTGGGTAAATGCTGAGGCGGTGTGAAATGAGCTTGTGACTTGAGGGATGATCTCTACCAGAGTCCGAGCAAGATGCAAGACGGTGCCAATAGGATATTCGCAAAAGTTGAAGCTGGGATATTTGTTGGCATGTGAAGTGCCCGTGAGAATAGCCAATGTCCGGTAAATATCGGCCATAAGATTTGATAGTCGAGTGATTGGCGAAGCCCCATCAATATCCATGGTCCCGTTGGTTTGGGACTGCGTGCAATCGTGCATGAAGGGCGTGATTCTCGCAGATGTGTCTAAGGCGGTATTTTGCTCGAATTTAGGTGTAGTGGGCTCCGTGACAAGTCCGTTACCAAGAATCTGGTTCGGTACTACGTCGAGCATGGAACCAACATGCAGCCCACTGGCGCTCGCAGATGCTACGCCTGACGGCGTCTGTGCGAAGCTGCCAAATGTCAAAGTCGACTCATCCAGTCCGACTCCAAAGTCCGAAGTGTTGAGCATAGCCCAAATATCTGGTGAAGCTGTATAAGATGAGTCAAAGCTCACTTCTTCGCCAGAACCAGTTGGTGGAGTCAGAGGCCCCATTTCGCCTTCACCAGAACTGCCCTCTGACTCGAGGTTTTTCTGGCGCTTTGGGCGGGCTCGTTGGCTATACACGCACTCAACCTTTGCCCTGATACAGCGGGCGCATTTTTGCTGGACGGATTTGTCTTCTGCATTGACGATGCATTTGAGCTTGTGGAATCGGCAGCGATCACATGAAGCTCGCACGGAGGGGAAGTTATATGGAGGCATGGTGGTTTTTGGTCTGGGGGATGAGTAGACAGGGTTGACCTAGTGACTGGGCAGTAGAGATAAGGGTGTGTATGTCCTTGGTGAGAGTCAAGGTATTTTGCCAAGGCGTTGGGATTGGGGAGCCAGTGCAGTTTGGCTGACTCGATACTGTACCGAGGCAGCAGATCAGATTAATCGGGACATTGGCCCCAACTAAGGCTTACGAGTCTTATAATCAGAATACATCCGCCCAGGCAGCGTAGCAGAACTGGGGTGTCATCCTTTCCACTGCCGAGTTGCCGTCGCCTTGCGTATCTCACCACTGCGCCACTAGTCAGCATCCATGCCGCAGTTGCTGAGTGGTTTTTCTTGCTGAGCGTTCGGTTTGATTGCTGACACGCCGCGTATATGCAGCTTCAGCTTCTGCGTATACTGGATGCAACCAATCTGTACGCTTAAGGTTTCGGCTAGGCTAGAGATGGCAGGTTGGTCAGTGCGGTTGAAAGTACGATAAACAGGGTATATCGTATTCAGGATCAGAACACGTAATGCGATATGTTATCATCGGGGAGCACGTGTTTGGCAGCGAGTCAGCGTCATGGTACGGTAGCATCACGATGGAGAGAATGTTTGCCGATGGGTAGAGGGAGTATTATTAAGTGGTATTTACTAGGGCTCTATTCTAACTCAATCTGGTGATGTTGTTTATCTCTAAAAAAAGGGTACTGAAAGAAGGGAGGTCTCAGGTATTGAGTGGCGTTGAATATTGGTGACACCTGTTAAACCTGTATCCATGACCATTTCATGCATGCTGGTGTCTCATAAATGACGAAATAGACAACGCCCGAGATATCAGCTCACCATGTCCTCGGTTCCGCGATTGGAATATGCATGTCTGATCAGAACAGCCACGACAGGGCTACTTGTCTAACCTCAACAGCCCTAATAGGTCGAGAGCTTGCTGAATTCGCCACGGGCCCTGATCCGATAACCCCATTTGAAAAAGAGGAAGGGAGCTGGCAGCAGAAGCACGCTAATGCAGGCAAAGATAGTGCTCCCCCAATCGATGCCGATCTTTTCATACATGGGCCAGACAAAGAGAGGGAAAGCACCTGCAGCCATGGATCGGACAAAAGTGTTAGCCGCAATAGCGCTAGCACTGTAGCGGGTGAAAGTATCGACGAGATACTGGAGGGACGATTGGAAGATGGTGGTGAAGCCAACCCCTGTAAGGAAGACGCCAATGATGGATGGCCATGGGCTAGAGACGTGCTCGACCGAGGTCCCTGAAGGATGAGAATAACGGGTCAGTCGTCTATGCAAGAGATCTCCACAATTCCATGTAGGTTCGGGGCGGTTCCGCTAGCGAGAATGGAAATATTGCGACTTACAGCCAAAAAGGAAAAGACCTGCAGAGAAGGCGAAGCCGCCCACCATCATTGGTGGAAGCCTCGCTTCAGGAACAGGCTTGTAGTGGTTCGCGACGAGCTTCTTTCCGTAATAGATGTTGTTGAAGATGTTGGCCGCCGCGGCAAACAGACACCCAATTAAGAGCGACAGAAAGGGAAGCTGGCTCACAACGGGGCCCCATCCTCGGAACCGGCCGTATTCGAGCGCGAAACTCTCCAAGCTCGCGTAAAGGATGGCTAGAAAAAGTCCCCATGAGTCAGCAGTGTTTGGGAAGGTAATAATAATACTACAGCACGTAACGTTGAATTTTGGCTGGGGATATTTGTAGCGCTTACCATAGACGAAAGAGGTATAGATCGTAAGCAGGAGGCAGATTGGATCCAGAAGCATCTGAAACGGTCGGACAAGGTAGGTACTCAGTAGACTCTTGAACGTTGGGCTAGTCTCCTCCCACTGTATTTTTTTGTATTGTTTCAGCCAAGATATCAGCCACGGAAGAGGCAGCGCACCCGCACCATAAGCGGGAAGATTACTGTATGGTGCGTGCTTGGCCCCGGGATGGGATGGAAGATCTCACATACCTTAGCGTGGAGACTGAAATTCCCCGTAGACCGACGGAGGCGGCTTGCCTTCCGGGTGAGAAGCACGTCAGCGTGGCTCTCATCTAGCCAGAAGGCGTCTAGGACGAACTGGACCATCATGACGATGCCAGTCAGGTACTCAGTCCAGCGCCAGCCGCAGCCGCTCGCGATAAAGGCGCCGCCGATGATAGGCCCCAGGGTCGGCGCCGCAGCGATGGTGATGCCGTAGCAGACCATTGGTGTGCCCCGCTGGCGTGGGGTCCAGATGTCGACTATGGAACCGCCTGTGATGGAGATGGGGGAGCTGCCGAAGACGCCAGCGAAGAACCTTGTTATTAGGATTGTCTGGATATCCTTGGCGGTCGCAGTGCCGAAGGCGAAGGCAGCGCTAATGAAGTAGGGCTAGGGAACTACAAGTTAGCGGGGTGCTGTAAGTAACGGTAACAGCAGTAATGGGGGTCTTACAGCGAGAGCAGGCCATTTCCGGCCGTAGACCTCACAGAGAGGCGCCCAGAGCATGGGCCCAAGAGCGAAGCCGAAAATGAGCAGACTGGTGCCCGCATTGGCTACCTCGTACGACACATGGAACTCCTGGCTAATCTCTGCTGTGCCGGCCGAGTAGATGGCGGAGGCGAAGGTGATCCAGCACGTAGTCAGGGCCCACAGGGCTGTCGTATACACCTTTTTCCCCATGGGCCAGTTTTGCGGGTTGAGGGTGTCGGAGTCGCCCTCAAAGTCGACCACGTCGCCTGATGGAGCTTGTTTTTCCTCCTCCTTACCCATGTTGGACTCTTCTTGGTTCATTTTTCTTGCGCTGTCAGATCATTCAGTGGAGCCTGTCGCGCCGTGATTTGGCGGGGTATGGGTATGGATGCACGTCTAGATCAGAGCATGTACTGTACTGTATGTGAGGCGGCAAGATAAGGCAAAAGTACTCCTTGTATCAGTGAGTTTCTGTGGGAGAGAATCCTTTTGCGGATTTCTTTACAGGCCTTTATCATGTTTTCTCTCAGCGCTAGTCTCATGTGTTTTTTCTTGATGCTCGTAATGGCCAATTTCGTCAGTGTTTTCGCTTTCTCGCTCGCTCGCGCACCTCGCATAACTTATGCGACTGCCGGGCCAATAGCAGCACTAGAGTCGATCTGCGGGGCATCGTCTCGCACAATTGTCCGCTGCCTCGTTCGCCCGATCTTGAGTCCTCTGCGACTTTCTACGCGGCCTCTCTCTACGTCTGTGAAGTCTGTAATTCAGATTGCCAAGACAGACACGCAACTCCCAGGTCCTCTAGGGTAATCACCTTGACAGCTCTCGTCAGTCACAGCGAGATGGACCCTTCTTTGAGCAATCTCTCCATGCCAGGTTTGGCTCAATCGCACGTCCAAGTGCGGACCTGCATCCACTGTCGCCAACGCAGAGTCAAATGCGACCGCCAATTCCCCCAGTGCTCTAATTGCATCAGATCTGAAGTCAATTGCATCTACCCTCCCGGTCGAGGCAGAGCACCCAAGCGGCCGAAACGCAGCCTTGCACCCCAACTATCTGAGCGTTTATCCCGCCTGGAGAGCATCATTGGACAGTTCGGTGCAGCTGGTAAGTGAATGGCAGCCTTGCACTCATTCACTACAGATTGTAGCTAACTATTACATCCATAGCCAGAGAGAACCAGGATACCCCACAGACTGCGCAAGACAGTGACGGGCATTCGTTTGAGCAAGACTTTAGTCGTCTCAAGGTCGATGAGTCAAAGAGCTACTATGTGAACAACGCATTATGGGTCACTTTATCAAATGAGGTATGTATCGCCATTATTCTTTGATATCCTTTCTCACGACTGACATCATCCGTAGGTCGAGGAGCTCCGTGATCTTCTTTTTGAGCCTGCGAGTGAAGATGCTGGCTACGAGCCTTCAATCTCTTCATCCGCCACCACCGCCGCTACTTCACCGTCATCTCCCCAACTGGGACTCAATGCCGCCATCTTTGGCTACCGCGCAATTGCTTCACCACTTTACCATTACCATCCGTCACTGCAACAAGCTGTCACGCTCTTTGCCGCATTCAGTGAAAATGTCGCGCC
Organism: Fusarium anthophilum; assembly: GCA_013364935.1. NCBI lineage: Eukaryota > Fungi > Ascomycota > Sordariomycetes > Hypocreales > Nectriaceae > Fusarium > Fusarium anthophilum. The sequence continues at coordinate 56,410 of JABEVY010000086.1, forward strand.
GCTCGTCCGCATATTTCACATGCCGACCTTGACAAGAATCTACTGGGATGCCATCGCTTCTCTTGGCACCGTAGACAAGCATACCGAGACCCTGCTGTTCACTATTCATTACTCAGCGGTCATCAGTCTCAATCCCGAGCAATGTCTGAATATTCTTGATGAGACTCGTGAAGCTGCCTTGGAAAGATATCGGTTTGCAGTGGAACAGGCTCTCGCTCAAGGCAACCTCCTCAGCACTCAGAGTATGACCATGTTGCAAGCCGCAGTGCTCTTCTTGTCTGCTCTTCCAAATGAAGATGACTCGCGTGCGGCATGGGCACTCACATCGCTGGTCTTCCATATTGCAAGGACCATGGGTCTTCATCGCGATGGCACCATTTTCGGATTAAAGCCCTTCGAGACTGAGCTGCGCCGCCGGTTATGGTGGCAGATCTGCATCATTGATAGTCGCTCATCAGAGTATCACTGCAACGAGCCTATTGCACAGGGCTTTATCACAGATACAAAGCCTCCACTGCATATCAATGATGTTGACTTGTCACCTGAGATGGTGGAGCCTCCAGCTGAAAGATGGGACCATGCGACTGACATGACGCTCACGCTGATCAGGTGCGAGGCGATCCAGACAGGTCTGAAGCTGGGCCGCATGAGGCACAAGCAGAACAAAGCATCAGACGATGGCGGTACCCCAAGGGTAGATGACACCCCTGATTCTCCGAAGACTCTGGCTCAAGAATTGGAAAGTCGGTTGCGGGATAAATATCTACCCATCTGCGATACGTCCGTCCCATTCCAACTTCTGTCTTCAGCTGTGGCACAAATCATCCTTGGGCGGTTCTGGCTTATTACGCAGTATTCAGTTGTGTCACGAGAAAAGGATGTCGATGGCAGAAACACAAGCAACCAATTCCCTCCCACTCCCAACACCGCAGGCCAGCTAGAGAACAAAGTGCGCGATGAGCTCTTCCAGACTTCAATCAAGATACTAGAAGTATCGGGCATGCTTCTCACAAGCAAAGAGATCATACAGTTCACATGGTACTCAAAGACTCATATCCAATGGGGCGCCATGGCGTTTGTTCTCTCTGAGCTTTGCGCTCGGCCCCAATCACTGCAATGTGAGCAGGCATGGGACTGTGTGACAACAGTATATGAGGGATGGAAGGTAGATGAGAGCAGACAGGATGAGACTCGCCTTGCTTTATGGAGACCTATAAAAAGGCTCATGGCTAAAGCTCGCTATGTCAAAGAGATGCAGCAAACTACTCCTGGGCGGTCGTCAAACGCGGGCCGTAAAGTTCAAAGGCGAGATCCAGTTCTATACTCTCCTTCTCCAGGGCTTTTCTCGCAGTATCCAACACCAGCGTACTCTGATAACTGGTATGGACCGCTACAGCAGACACCATCTTCCATTCCGGCGTCTGATGCGTCTTTGCCTGGGTTGGCAGCAGTGCCGCTGGATAGCAGTGGTCAGTCGGATGCTCTACAGAGAGTGCTTGGTACGGAAACTCTAGGCCCTTTCATGGATATGATCCCGGAATGGCCGTGGGTAGATGCTGAACATGGGGCTTCATCTCTGGCGGGGTTTGATCTTGGGCCACCTAGATTTAGTTGATCGGATCATCTGGTGGAGACCAGGGTTACATAGATTTCTAGGGTTTAATGCACAAATAACAATTCCTCCATAGAAAGGCTACTGCAGAATAGAAGCATAAATAAGAGGAGTCTATTTAGTTGAGTACAAGGGCTATTCTATATGAAACAAAGATGACCTCTCTATCTTGAAATACATGCAATGCTCGTGCCGTCTGAACTTATTTAGTCAAAGTACCTTGGTATCTCTCTCTTGACAAATTCATCGAATGCTGTAGCCTTACGGCTCGTCAAGAGCTCAACATTACCCCGCGACTTCTCATAGTCCTCAGGAGCATACAGTGCCCTCGTCTCTACCATAGACTTGGCAAGAGACTTGGCTACAACATCAGGAACATGGAGCTTAGCCAGATTCTCAAGGTACTGCTCGACCGTGATGTGATTGACCTTGACCTCAGGCTTGCCAGCAGCGACAAGTTCTCGGTTGATGATCTCCCACTGCTCAGTCTGCGAGAGCAATGCCGGTCCGCTTAGATACACAACATCCTTCTTGGGCTCTCCCTGGTAGCCACTCGCGTACAGGCGCGGGTTGACTAACACGGCAGCAGCCGCACGCCCAATATCCTTGGGATCAATTGGATCATGCGGCACTTCCGGAGCTAGCAAGTTGACTTGTTTAGGCTCCGAAGATCGATCAAGGTAAATTCTTAGCGGGTTGCTCGCAAAGAACCCGGCCCGTACCGCTGCATGTGGCACCTCGAGCTCCTCAAGCGCAATCTCAACCTGCGCATGCTGCCACGGGATGAAGTGGTCAGGCTTGATAGATCGAATGTCACCCTTGGTGGTGCCCGCGGTCCTGACCTGACTCGTCGAGAGGAACACGACGTACTGGATGCCAGCGTCGCGCAGGGCGGTGATGGCACCACGCAACGTGTCCTTGGAGCGCACGGCGTAGATGAAGGCTGCCTGGGCGCCTGTGTCATGCACGGCCCGCTTGACGGAGTCGAGATCGGTTAGGTCGGCATTAATGCGCTGCAGGCCTGCGGCGTGTTCTTGGGAGGGGGATATCCACTCGTTGTGCTTGGTTGTGTCGCGTAGGGCGATGGAGACGTGGGCGCCGAGAGCGTGGGCTTCGAGTGCGACGGCGGAGCCAACTTCGCCGGTGGCACCAAAGATGAGGACTTTGGAGAAATGTGGAGATGGCATGGTAGTGAGTGAGTGAGATAAGCAGGGATGGAGGGAGGGTGTCAGTCAAGGTGGTACACAGTAGAATAGATGGTAGGGCAGCTGAAGCTTGTTTCGGTGAGACAGAGTGTGTTGACGTATCAGCGTTTATGTACTCATGTCCAAGGTCCGAAGATGTCCGCCTGCAATTGCTGAGATTTCCGAACTTCAGCGTCATCCTCAGCGATAGTTGCGTCGCTCAGGACTCGGATAACCCACCCGAGAACGAGGGTGTGGAGTCTCGCCATCTCGCATAATCGCATAAGCACGACCCGCGATTGGTTCGCTTTAATCAACCCCTGGAATGTGTCATGTCCAGATTTGGCAACACTTCGTCTTGGCGGTTGGAGCATCTGAACATGGTAATCCCTGATTGTCACCAAACGCCAGTTCCTGTAATCATCTGCCAATCTGGCAGTCATTCAAGTCCAAACGATAATGAACTCAGGGTTTTTGGTGCACAGATACTGACTAATGCATAGGATATGTGCTAGCATCAGTAGCGCAACTCTTATGGCTGAGCCGAGATGGAAAAATGCCCTGAAGGAATTTGCGTGATTGAAGCATTCCATTCACAATGCCTCGATACTAGCGACAATCGTTACCAAGATTTACATCATAAATTAGTAGTCAATTGAACAGACAAAAAGCAAGTAACAATGGAATGAGAATTGGATCAATTGTATCGTATTTCTAATCTTGATCAAATAACTAAAGGTGTGTAACCAAATCTATTAATCCCCTACCCTAGAACAACGTCAATCACCGACATGAAGCTACCATAAGGCGTATTGACAGCATTAATCTTGAGTCTCGAGTCCACCGCCTCCAAAATCGCCTTCCAGCCCTCAAGATCTCGCTCAAGCGAATTAAATAGCTGCATCATGCCCACATCACGAGATCGCAGAACACGCTCATTCACAGACGAGACGGTGCCAGGCTCAGGCACCACAAAGTCCATGATCAACACGTGAGAGTTCTGACCCATAGACTCAACAGTGTTCTTGAGGATTTTGACAGAGTTCTCAAAGTCCCAGTTGTGAAAGATCTGGCGCAAGAGGTAGATGTCGGCGCCGACAACTGGTTGCTTCTGGAAGAAGTCGTATTCTTGGAATTGGATGCGGTTGGCGATGCTGGCCTCGTTGTTCTCCTTGATGACTTTGGCGCCTTCTTCGACGACGTGGGGGATGTCTTGGATAATGAAGGTGAGATCGGGGAAGGCCTCGGCGAGCTTCACGCAGCTGTGTCCGATATTGCCTCCAATCTTCACGAAATACGTTAGTAAATGTAGTGTGATAGGCGTGGGGGAGACTTACATCGACAACATTGGCCTTGCCAAGCCCAGCCCAGTCAAAGCCACTAACGAGATGCTTCAAGTCACTCTTGGGGCTAGTCGCAATGGCATCCATGACACGACCAAAGAGCTTGTACATATCAGGCTGCTTAGCAATGTACTCATACATGCGAAGATCAGTATTGAACGCAGCATTGAAAGCTGCCTTGTTGGGAGCTGTGCTATCAGGCCATCTCTCGTGCGCAGTGACCATAGATGCAATGACTGGAGCAATGATGCTTGTCATCCAGACTCTCTGATCAGAGAATCTGGTGTTGGTCAGCAAAGCAGCGGAGGTGGCTGAGTGTGCGATGAAACCGGGCTCAGGCTCGGCAAAGAGATGGTTCGTCATGCCCATGCGGGCGAGAGTCTTGAGTCGTAACTCAGCTACACCAGCCTTGGAGGCCAGTTCTGTGTACGAGATCTTGCCCTCCAAGGGAACAAGCTCGAAGATCTTGAAGTGGCTCATCCATCGAAGGATCTCCATGTAATGATACTATACAAGGTCATTCAAAGTTACAGAGGATGTGTATCTGAAACTACTTACACCTGTGATGACATTTTGCAAGTATTCGCCAGGGCCAGAGACAAGCTGGAAGATTTGCAACGCACTGTCAAGGACCTTCTCCTTAGCAACTTGTGCTTCTTCGGGAGCATCAGGAGATAAGTTGATGATGGGTGCATCCCGCTCGAAGCTAGGCTCGGGAAGTTTGTTGGCGCGGAGGTACCCGTTCAATGTGGTGGCGTTCTTGTTGAGATCTTGGACTAAGACCTCCAGGGGTGACGGAGCAGCATGCCCATTGGCGCCGTTGGTAGTAGTGCCGTTAGTACCATTGATACCGTTAGAAATGCCGTTTGAAACCATGTTGGACGATGAAATTGGTAAATGTCAAGACAAGGAAGATAATGTTGAATTGCTGTTGATGAGATGATGCTGAGAAGATGGAAATCATAGAGGCTTATCAGGTCTATAAAGTGGTGCCATTTGAATACAACTGCAATTACGGACAACAGAGGAACTGGAGTGTCCTACCTGTTTAGGAAGTCCGAAGTCCTCCGATTTCTGCGTGTTTCACCATGCGTGGATGAGGCGACTTTAAAAATTCGGATATCTTCGGCCGGCTTATGCATAAGCTACACTAGTGAGGCGCTGCCTACTCAAATAAACAACATCACCCTAAAGGACACTCTATCTTTTCTGGAAGCTCGTAAACCGAGGCAATTGTAATTCTGACAATATTTTACTCCATCTCACTATCGCCATGGCTGAACCAAACCAGCATTATGAGGTTATTATCGCCGGAGGAGGAATCGCTGGAGTCACTCTCGCGCTGATGTTTGAGAAACTCGGCATCAGCTATTTCCTGCTTGAGGGGCGCGATACTCTTGAGTCCGATCGAGGCGCTGGTATTGGTTTGCAGCCAAATGGACTGCGTATTCTTGATCAGCTTGGTCTCGTGGAGGACATTGAGGATGCTACTATTCCGCTTGAGAAGTGGTTCTCTTATGACAGCGAGGGGAACTTGATGAATGATTCTGACGCAATGGGCCAATATCGTGAGAAGTTGGTATAATTCAATTCTATTTTTTGACTGTTGACTAATAGGGTACATGTTAGGATCGGATATCCTGTTGCGTTTATTGAACGTCGCAAGCTGTTGCCCATCATGGTTCGTCACATTCAGCGCACAGAATGTGTCAGGACTTCAGCGCGCGTTGCCTCAATTGAGGAGAGCGATGGCCATGTCACTGTGAAAACGACTGATGGCCTGTCTCTTACGGCAGACATCGTTGTTGGTGCCGATGGCGTGCGAAGCGCTGTCCGCACACACATCGACTCAAAGCTGCCTGAACCGTTGACTGCAGATGACTGTGAGTTCTGAATCTACTTAGCTCTTGGAATCTTTCCGCTGACTGATGCCCCAGACATCAGCGTTGCCTGCTCCACAGTCTACGGTATGTCAGCGCCAACCGCAGGCATCGCCCCAGGTGAACGCTTCGCCGTCTACCGGGAGAACCAAACAGTCATCGGATTCACAGGTAAAGACGGTATTGTATTCTGGTTCGTCTTTGAAAACCTCAACCAGAACGTCCCGCTGTCTCAGGCCCCACGATACACTGAAGCTGAAGCCGAGGCTCTCTGCCTAAGCGTCGCTCATACACAAGTCACTCCAAAGCTCAAGTTTGGAGAGATCTACAAGAACCGTGTAGTAGCCGTAAAGATTGGCGTTGAAGAAGGTGTCGCGAAGGGATGGCACACCGAACGCGCTGTTATTGTTGGCGATGCAGCTTGCAAGACTACACCGGCGGGTGGACAAGGCGCCAACCAAGCCATAGAATCCTGCGCCGTCTTAGTCAACAAGCTCATGGCAGCGCGAAAAGCACTTCAACCTGTCGAGAAGCTTTCTAGTGAGGCAGTCAAGTCCATACTCGCAAGCTATGCTCAAGAGCGCGCACAGCCCGCTACTACAGCCCTGGAGAGATCCCAAATGGTTGGAAAAGCACTGCTGTGCACGCCTGGACCTGCAACTACTCTTGTCAAGGACATGTTGAAGCTGAGTAACCAAGACTGGCTTTTGCGTGCGTTTATGGCACTTTCTGCTGCGCCGTACCTGGAGGATGTTGAGCTTACGGCTAGAGGACATCTTTATAACAAGGCTGTTGATGAAGCGAGGGCGGAGATGGCGAGACGTCAGAAGGTAGCGAAGGAGGTTAAGGAGGCGGAGGAGAAGGAGAGTAAGAAGGCTGCGAGTATGAATGAGACTGAGCAGCGGAATGAGTTTGTGGGACTTCGGAACCCGGTGCAGGCAGCGACTGGGGTCGTTGAGGTTGGTTCTTAGAATAGTGTCTCGGTAGTATTACTTGATATCAATTCCAAGATAACTGTTGCTCATTAGACTACTTGCTCATTTAGTGCAGGAGAGAAATGATGATCATCTAGTAGAAGCATTTAACGCCTTGTAATTTACATAACCGGTTGAGTTACAAGGTAAGCTACATAATCCATTGGAGACTTGTGCATGGTCATCCGACTCAGTCATGAAATTCTGCTCCATGTACGTAGATCGAATCCAACTCTTAGACATGGAATCACAGAGTATCAGATTGCTACAGTAATGAAGTCCATGCAACTGCCGAGATTCCAGTCACCACCCAAGTCTATCTATGCCCAGTTGCCTTTCAGACATTAGCGCATTACCTCCTTGATCCTTCACTTGCCTCCATTTGTCCTCGGTTCACGGCACCTACTAAGCCACCTTGCCCGTTTCAGCTTCCCCTGTCAGATAAGAATTCGGACCTCTTCGGAGCTTCATCTCTGATCTGATCCTGCGTGGCGCAACTAGCCGCTATAATGACCCTGGCCCGCTCATGCAAGCCACTACGGACATTTTCGCAAAAGCGCGGACCCAACACTGACTAGCCCGTCAACCAAGCCCTTACGAATTACCAAAAAAGGATCATGTACGTTTCGAACCTGTACAGTATAAGCCAGACACGTCTTGGCAAGAAAAGCGTCAAGACAACGAATATTACACATTCTGTTACTGCTTTCAACAGCGATTCTTTTGCCATTCATTCTTCACGATGGCGTCCTCAGCAGATGTGTATGTCTTTGGCGATCAAAGCACTCCCGTTCTTGATAAACTGCAAGCTCTTGTACGCGTGAAAGATAATGCGCTTTTGACTTCTTTTCTTGGCGAGGCGTTTTTGGCTGTGCGACGCGAGATTGTTTCACTCTCGTCTTTGGAGAGAAAATCGATTCCCGAAGCTGAGAGCTTGAGTTTACTTTTGGAGGGCGTTCGGAAGAGTGAACCTCATGCGGCGCTGGATAGTGCTTTTGTTTGCATTTATGAGATTGGATACTATATTGAGTAAGTCGGATGAGAATGTACAAGTCTTGGGTTTGCTGACTGAATTCAAGCTATCTGGCCCGTTCGGATAAGCAACATCCATCGGCGTCTCCATCTCTTCTCCTCGGTATTTGTACCGGCAGCATTGCAGCAGCTGCTGTGAGCTGCGCCAAAGATGTTTTCGATATCTCAAGACTGGGCGTCGAGGCTGCTACTGTCGCTTTCCGACTTGGAATGCACGTTCGCAGAAGAGCCGAGAACCTTGGGTACTCGACACCTTCAAGCTGGTCTATGATTCTGTCATCGAATCAGGAAGAGCTTGTGTCAAAAGCTTTACAAGAATTCTCCAAGGAAAAGGTAGGTTTGGGAGCTCCAGCATTTCCAATTCGAGTGAAACTTACTCTGGTCTCAGAATCTTACATCTAGCACACGCCCCTACATCAGCGCCGTCGGTCCTGGTTTCACAACAATCAGCGGTCCCCCATCTATTCTTGAGTCACTGAAGGCTAGCGATGCTTTCTCTGGGAAGAGGTTGTATCCGGCTCCCATCTATGGTCCCTACCATAACTCTTCAGCATACTCCGACGCCAGCCTCGAAGATGCCCTCGAGTCAATCCTCGAAGACGTTGAATTCCTTGAGAACAAGATGCTCATCCCCATTATCTCATGCGCCTCAGGAGCTCGTTTAGATCAGTTGTCTTTGGGAGCCCTCCTCAATGAAGTTTTGAGCAGCGCTCTTTCTCAGCAAATCCGCATGGACCTCGTAACTGACGCTCTACTCGATACCATTTCTGGTACCGAGGCTACCTTGATACCGATCAATGCGCAAACAACTGTTTGTAGTCTTTCTGACTGGCTAGCCAAGCGAGGAACCACAACACGTATTGGACCAACCCTGGAGAGCCTGACCAAAGGTCGCACACAGCCTCACGTTGCTCCCGGCGACGAGAACAAGATTGCCATCATCGGCTTCAGCGGACGATTCCCCGAAGCGGACAACCTCGATGAATTCTGGGATCTTCTGATTCGCGGCCTTGACGTCCACAAACCAGTCCCCGAAGAGCGCTTCGCTCGCGATCACTACGATCCTACTGGCCAGCGCAAGAACACCAGCCAAGTCCAGTATGGCTGCTGGTTAAAGTCCGCAGGCTATTTCGACACCCAGTTCTTCCACATGTCGCCCAAGGAAGCCATGCAGACCGATCCAGCACAGCGACTTGCCCTCCTTACAGCTTACGAAGCTCTTGAGATGGCCGGAGTAGTACCTGACCGAACTCCCTCAACGCAGCGAAACCGCGTGGGAGTTTACTACGGTACTACGAGTAACGATTGGGGTGAGGTGAACTCCTCGCAGGATGTTGATACTTATTACATTCCTGGAGCGAACCGTGCATTTATCCCTGGCAGGGTCAACTACTTCTTCAAGTTTACGGGCCCGAGTATCGCTGTTGACACTGCTTGCTCTTCGAGTCTCGCTGCTATCAATCTTGCGATCACTTCGTTGAAGAATAGAGATTGCGATACTGCGATTGCTGGTGGTACAAACGTCATGACGAACCCGGATAACTTTGCAGGCCTCGATCGAGGGCACTTCCTTTCTCGTACAGGCAACTGCAAAGCTTTTGATGACGGAGCAGATGGTTACTGCCGAGCTGACGGAATCGGTACCCTCATTCTCAAGCGCCTTCCAGATGCCATCGCAGACAGTGACCCCATCTTTGGAGTCATCCTGGGAGCTCACACCAACCACTCAGCAGAGTCCGTCTCCATCACCCGACCTCTCGCAGACGCTCAAGAGTATCTCTTCAAGAAGCTCCTCAACGAGACTGGCCTTCACCCTCACGACGTTAGTTATGTCGAGATGCACGGCACAGGGACCCAAGCCGGCGATGCAGTCGAGATGCGATCAGTTCTCAACTCCTTCGCATTTGATCACAGTCGCCCGCGAGACAAGAGCTTATATCTCGGCTCAGTCAAAGCCAACGTCGGACATGCTGAATCAGCGTCTGGAGTTCTTGCCATCATCAAGGTGCTGCTCATGATGCAGAAGAACACGATTCCTCCGCACTGCGGCATCAAGACCAAGATCAACCAGGGTTTCCCCAAGGACTTGGATCATCGTGGTGTGCGCATTGCACTGAAGGACAGTGTAGATTGGACTCGACCTGAGGGTGGGAAGCGCAGAGTGTTGGTGAATAACTTCTCTGCTGCTGGAGGCAACACTTCTCTGTTGCTTGAGGATAGCCCTGCTGTTCATCCAGCTCGACAGCATCAAGATGGTGATGCTCGGACAGAGCATGTCGTAGCTGTTTCAGCGCGGTCTACCAAGGCTTTGGAGGAGAATCTGAAGGCTCTTGAAACTTTCATTGCCAACTCTTGGGCTCCGGAGGGTGAGCTTCTTTCTCAGCTCTCGTACACCACTACAGCGCGACGTGTGCATCACAGTCGACGTGTTGCGTTCGTCACCAATGGTCTTGATGATTTGAGAAAGTCTCTTCTCAAGGCTGCCGGCGCCGCTGGACAGGTCAAGGGCATTCCTGCAGTGTCGCCAAAGGTCGGATTCCTCTTCACTGGACAGGGAGCGCAGGAGACTGCCATGGCCAATGGGTACTACAAGAGCTTTTCGTCCTTCCGCTCGGACATTCACCAGCTTGACTCTATCGCAACTCTTCAAGGTCTCCCATCGGTTCTGCCACTCATTCACGGCACAACCCCCGTTGAGGACCTTTCCGCTGTTGTTGTGCAGCTCGGAACCTGTATCATCCAGATTGCACTCGCGCGTTTCTGGATCAGCCTCGGGATCACTCCCCAGTACGTCATTGGACACAGTCTGGGCGAATATGCTGCTCTCCAGATTGCAGGTGTTCTCAGCGTCAACGACGCCATCTTCCTCTGTGGACACAGAGCAGCACTTCTTGATAAGAAGTGCACTGCCTATACCCACGGAATGGTCGCTGTCAAAGCGGCGGCTGATGACCTGAGGCAGCACATCTCGTCTGACTTGAAGGTCGAGATTGCTTGTGTCAACGGTACAGAAGATACTGTCCTTAGTGGTCCCAACGCGGATATCGAATCTCTTTGCGCGAAGTTGACACAGGCTGGTTACAAGCTTCACAAGCTGGAGATTCCATTTGCCTTCCACTCATCTCAGGTCGATCCCATTCTCGGTGACCTTGAAGAACTGGCTTCTCAGGTCAAGTTCAACGAGCCTAAGCTTCCTATCGTCTCGCCTCTTCTGTGCACGCTACTCACTGGTGACACCCTCAGTCCCCAATACATCAGACGTCATTGTCGGGAGACGGTTGACTTCCTCGGTGCTATCAAGATGGCTGAGGCACAAGGCATCATGGACCGAAGCGGCATGTGCATAGAAATCGGAGCTCACCCCATCCTCACGCGAATGGTCAAGTCAATCATCGGCCAAGAATTCCGATGTCTTGCTTCTCTGCGTCGCAAGGAGGACCACTTCAAGACCCTCGCCGATTCCCTTTGCGCTCTGCACCTTGCTGGCTTTTCTGTCAACTGGGATGAGTACCATCGTGACTTTGCTTCTTCTCGCAATGTCCTTCAGCTTCCCAAGTATAGCTGGCAGCTTGCGAACTATTGGATGCAGTACAAGTACAGTTGGTGTCTTACCAAGGGTGATGTTCCTGTTGAGATCGCTCAAGTTGGTGCAGTTGTGCAGACGAGGGCACTGAGGCTCAGTGATTCTGTGCATAATGTCATTGAGCAGGTTCATGGGGACAAGAGAAGCTCTATCACGGTTGAGTCTGATATGCATGACCCGTCTCTCTTGACCATTGCCCATAACCATCGTGTCAACAATTTGACTATGGCACCTTCGGTCAGTCCCCTTTCTTTCGTACTTCGGTTGTAATCCATCACTGACGTTAATATTTGCAGACTCTCTTTGCCGATATCGCATTTACCCTTGCCAAGCACCTCATCGAGAACCACGGCCTCGACACACAGACGAACCTACCCTCCATCAACAACATGGCTGTCGAGAAGGCTCTCATCGTTGGAGAGACTGGCCCCCAGCTGTTCCGAGCATCGCTCGACATGAACTGGGCTTCCATGCACGGTTCAGTTCGCATCTTCAGCGTCAATGCAAGCGGAAAGCAGACTACTATCCACGCCGTTTGTGACGTGGCGGTCGAGAACCCGAGCACCCACCGCGAAAGCTGGCAGAGTCACGCGTACCTCATCCAGCGAGGTATCACGCAGCTTATCAAAGGCGCTGGTGATGGTTCTGCTCATATGATGCGTCGTGGTCTCTTGTACAAGATCTTCTCCAACTCAGTTCAATACGGATCTGCGTTCCAAGGCATTGAGCAAGTCTGGTTCGACAGTGAAGGTCTCGAAGGAACGGGCAAGGTCTTGATGCCCTCTGGCAAAGACACTTTCACGCTCAACCCATACTGCTGCGACAGCCTGGGTCACATCACTGGCTTCATCATGAACTGCAGTGATAGTTTGGATCTCGATGATCACGTCTACATCAACCATGGCTGGCGGACTCTGCGCTTGGTTGAGCCTTATCAGTGTGATGTGCAGTATCAGACTTACGTCAAGATGCAGGCTGTCGGCTCGGATGATTCGACTTACAGTGGCGATGTCCATGTTCTCCGTGATGGTAAGATCATCGGTATCTGTGGCGGTGTTACCTTCAAGAAGGTTGCTCGTAAGGTACTAGAAATGCTTCTTCCCAAGCCGTCCGGTGCGAAGGCCAAGCATGGCGCTGTTAAGCACGCTGCTCCCGAGCCCGTTAAGCAAGTTGTTCTCACTCCCCCGTCCACCGCCAACCATAGTGTTGGCACGATATCCCCTCCCGAGCCTACAGAGTCACCCGTCACGTCTAGTTCTGGCCTCGTTCAGAAGGCTCTCGAGATCATTGCCGATGAGATCGGCGTCGACATATCTCAGCTCACTGACTCTACACTCTTGGCTGACCTGGGAGTCGATTCACTCATGTCATTGACCATTTTGGGCAACTTCCGAGAAGAACTCGACTTGGACATTCCAGCAGCACAGTTCTACGAGTTCTCAAGCGTTCAGGATCTCAAGTCCTTCCTCGGAGCCAGCGACCAAGACTTCTCAAGTTCAAACTCTGAGGCAGAGAGTTCCACGTCTAGCGCTGCTTCAACATCCCCCAGCGACCACGGTGATGATGTCGTCGAAGAGGTCAAGCCTGTCGTGGCTGAAATCCCTCGCTCAACCTCTACGATCTTGCAAGGCACCAAGCACTGTTCTCGAACACTCTTCTTGTTCCCTGATGGTGCTGGCTCAGCAACATCTTATGTCACTCTTCCGTCCATCTCGCCTGACATGAGAGTCATTGGACTCAACAGTCCTTACCTCACCAAGCCGCATGAGTTCAACTGTGCTCTCCAGGACATCACAGGCTCTTACTTGAACGAAGTGCGTCGTCGCCAGCCTTCGGGCCCTTACCATCTTGCCGGTTGGTCAGCAGGCGGAGTCTCAGCATTCGACGCCGCTCGTCAGCTCGTCTCCGAGGGAGAAGTAGTCGAGAGTCTCATCCTGATTGACTCCCCCAACCCCGTCGGTCTCGGCAAGCTGCCAAAGCGTATGTACGACTTCCTTGAGAAGTCGGGTATCTTTGGCGCTTTCGAGATGGGTGAGGAAGCCCAGGCGCCGCCTGACTGGCTCTTTCAGCACTTCTGTGTCTTCATCGAGGCTTTGGATAGATATGTTCCTGAGCCATTCGAACGTGGCATGGCACCCAAAACGACCATCATCTGGGCTGCGGACGGCGTGTGCAAGAACCCTGACGATCCCCGTCCTGAGGCACAGGCTGATGATCCTCGGGGTATGAACTGGCTCTTGAATAATAGGGAGGACTTTGGACCAAATGGGTGGGATGAGTTTATCGGCGCTGGGAACATTAGCACAATGGCAATTGAGAATGCCAATCACTTTACTATGATGAGGGAGCCAATTGCGTCGGCTCTCTGTGCGAAGATCCGGGAGACGATGGGGGTAAATTGACAAGCGCCTTGGACGACCTTTTTCCTGTAATTAGACATTTTATTCTTCCTCGTTATATTTTCTTTCTTTTAATCTTGAAATTGTTCTTCTTAGAAATACACCCTTGAGTAGACATCTCACGAGGCCTTTAATTACAACGAGCTGGCTGTCGAACGTAAAACACCGAGATTACACCTAAAACGGTATCAAACAAGTAACGATCGGCCGCCTCAGCTATGCCAGGGCGCTGTCGTGCGAAGCTGTAGACGTTATTGGTATAGATCTTCGTCGTGCTCTGAAGTCTACGCCAATCTCCAGCAATGATGCGGCACAGCCCAAGAGACACCCAATAGGCATACACGTATGAGGACTTCTTTGTACATGCTGACAAATTGATTACTGAAAGGCGAGTTATTACTAATTCTGATTAAATGTATCTCAGATTTCAGTATTAATTATAGGATGGAGACATTTCATATCTTACTGAGGTAGCACAAGCTTAAAAGTTCATTTCAACCTCGATTTATATCTATCCGTTGGCGAGCCTACTGGACACAATTCTGAGAAGCCTCGCTCAACGACAAACACCTGTTCGCATTTATCGGCAGCATTCCGTGGACTTGAAATGCCCGCGTTCAAGGTGTCGAGAGGATATGAGTACTCTTACATCATTCGGCGGCCAGTGTCGGCCCCCAAGGCCTTCGTGCTCTTCCTACACGGATGGCCTTCCATAGGCCTCGAATGGCACCATCAACTGGACCATTTTCACAACCAGGGCTACGCCGTGATTGCTCCAGATCTTCTCGGCTCAGGGCACACCTCTCGGCCCGCTAACGTAGATGCTTACCTGTTGAAAGATATGGCCAAGGATGTTGTCGAGATTCTAGATCATGAGCAAATCGTTCGCGTCATCGGCGTCGGCCATGATTGGGGCTCGTCTCTGCTAGGGAGATTGGCGGTCTACTTCCCGGAAAGGATAGAGAAGCTTGCCTTCATCACTGTCGGGTACACTCCGCCAGGGACTCCGTTCGACATCGACCTCGTTAACGGGCAGTCAAAACAAGCCCTCGGATATACTGCTTTTGGTTATCAGGTATTTTTTACCAGAAATATTGATGCTGAAGCAATTCTCAATACACACGTGAGTTCCCACTGCTATTGACAATGGGGGACCAAGCCACTAAAGCGGCATGACTTTCAGAAAGAATCCCTCTTGTCCTTGGTATACGCACAAAACACAGCTTTATGGAAGGATCACATGGGCCCACTTGGAGCTTTGGAAGACTGGGTTAAAGCTGATAAAAGGGCAGCTTGGGGTGAATATCTGAGCGAAGAGGTTGGGAATTAGAGCATACCTAAGCTCGGTGAATAAGCTGATACAAGGTCACAGGATCACCAAAAACGCAGAGAAGCAACTGCAGATGGACTGGGTGGCTTACCGACGTTGGCTTGGTATAAAGCCAACGTCCGGAACCTTAACTATGAGGCTGAGAAAGGTATAGTCAAACGAAATTTCGTTGAGCCGCAAGTTGACCAACTAATGCACTGGACCAGATATTGCGGAGGAGAACAAGTATTTGCACTATCCCACGCTCTATCTTACATCTGCTAAAGACTATATTGCTGTCCCTCGCTCAATGCTTCCACGAATGAAGCCATGGGTACCTAACTTGGAGGTCCAAGAGATTGATTCAGGTCACTGGGCATTTTTGCATTACCCCGAGGTCGTTAACAAGGCTTTGGAGTCCTTCATTTTGAAATAAGTATCATCAAGAGCCAAGACATGGTTCATAGTTTCATGTATAGCTGGAGACCCTTCTTGTGGTTCTTACATGGCGCTATTGTCAACTTGTATCAATAGTGCACTCTAGACCAAGTAACTAGTCACCTCGCGAGTTGGCCGCCAGATCCAAAAGTGCAGAAAGTCAAATTCACATAGATCAACTAAACTATATTTCATGAAATCAATTTAACCTGACAAGTCTCAATGCGTAAGCAAAAGGCCACCCATAAACCGGAATGGCTTTACAATTATACGTGCCGATCCAGCAAGAATATGGTGCCATATTACTTGCTCGACATTGTTATAACGATCAAATCTCTCAGTGGCACCGAGAGGAGATGGTTTGTTCATTTGATTACCATGGCGTTCGAGCTCGCCGCTGGCGACTACAAGGTTCAGGTCATGCTGAAACTTGCCTCCTTGGCGGTCTGCATACACCATGGTGACTCTCAGTGTCAAAGAACCATTATCTCCCTCCAGCGATTTCGGAATAGTCACCATGTATTCAAAGGAATCCTCGTTATCTTCATGAACAACCCCATTGCCATAGCCTGAGTAGGTATCATTGGTTCCGGGGACTGATGCAGAGAGGTCAACTCGCCCAAACCCAGAGTGCGCATTGTAGCCTTCGTTAACCCCGTCAGGCATATCCTGGCCACCAACTGGAGCAGCTCCATTGATAAGCAGGACCTTGACCAAAGAGCCAGTCGGGTTCTTGATCCCGTCTTGCTCATCCCGATATCCATTGGTAATGAGAGCCTGGCGAAGAACAGCACAGCAACCTGCCACAAATGGCGTAGCCATGCTAGTTCCGGCCAAGCACATATACTTGCAATCACCAGATTCCCCAGTGACATGAGCTGCTCCGAGATACTTCTTATTCTGGGAGCGTGCTGAGAGAATGGCAGTTCCAGGGGCAACAATATCTGGCTTGAGCCTGTTTTCTGCCGTTGGGCCGCGACTGATCGGGTTACTGTATAGGTGTTATTATTTATCTAGACTTTTATTTTTTTCTTTGCCATAATTACTATTATTGAATCTCCAGTTTTTTATCTTATGAATGCTTCCTCGGGTATATACCTCACATGCATAGGTTAGTTACTAACTGTGTCAGCGCACTGACCCAAGTTCGTTCTAGTCCCAACTAGACTTCAGTAGCCTTGCTGCATGTGATTTCCACTCAATTACTCACATGTGTTCGGATCTCTTTCAACCTTCATTACATTATGACCACTGAGCAGAGCCGTGTTGGCGTACCAACGGTAAAGAATGGTGACGAATGGCCCTTTCTCTTTCGAATCTACCTCAACTGCATCACCTGGATTTTGCGCAAGCTTGTATCATTTCTGACTGGTCCGAATGAGGGTCATGATCGGGAAGTCAAAATCAGCACCCCAGGATTAGGCTCGGGGCATGTTGTCTGCAATGTATGGCTACCCCGATCTACCCACGAAACCCAGACAAAACATCCACTGGTGTTAGTTCTGGAAGGCGGCGATTTTGTCCTGGGACCTCCTAAGGATGGGCGGTTAAACAACCGTCGAATAGTTGATCAGGTACGTGGCCTAGACTATTCACGCACATCACCCAAACCTAATACAAGCGAAGACCGGAGCAATTGTCATATGAGTTGATTACGCCAAAGCACCCCGATACCCTTATCCTCACGCTTTGCTGCAAGCTTATGAAGCGCTGCGTTGGTCCCTGACATGCTCAGCTACCCTTGAAGGCATCTATGTCGATCCTTCACGGGTGGCAATTGGACGAAACTTTGCCGGTGGGAATTTAACAGCAGCTCTATCGCTATTACTATCCTTTCGCAGTGGTCCTTATTCCATTTTTAGGGACGCTCTACCACTGGACTTCAAGTAAGTCCTCCAATTCATGCTTTATCCTAGCCTCGAGCTTCGCTTGCTGTACAATCTAAGGCTCGCCCGATCTACAATCGATGCCCGGAGGCATAGCCTACCTGCCTGGATAGCCAGGGCAATGGAGCAGTCATACCTACCGCCAAGAGTCTGCAAAGACGACATCTTTGTATCTCCTGTCACCGCCAGTGTAGACCTTCTCCGTGAACTGGATGTTCCACCTGCTGTACTGTTCACCGGTAGTCTCGATTGCCTCAAAGATGAGGGCTTCCGTTATGCGCAACATCTTATGAAAAGCGGCAAGGATGTCGACTTCCATGAATTCGAAGGTGGTACTCACGGGTTCTCTGTTAAACCGCAGGATGGGAGTAAAGAGGCGCAGGTCATGTATAAGGAATGCTGGGCTAGAATATGTCATTCACTTCGAGAAGCGCTCGTATAGCCTCCATAAACACAAAATATGGGTACTTTGAATAGCTAAAGTCAAATAAAGAAGAATGGATGTTTGATGGCCTTTGTTAGCACCTTAGGTAGAGGTGGAACTATTTAGTGAATGCACATGGGAAGATATAGCAGTAAGAACAATCAATAAAAGACTAAGTAAAATGAACTTATCTGATCCTGTGTCTGCTAATGTCCTATTTCAACCTTGATCCTAATCCCCGTATTGACGACTGCTATTGTAAGCGCTCGAAAGCAAAGTTTGCATACGTTGACCAAGCTAAAGTTTACAAGATCAAGTTGACCTGACAACATTGACCGCATCGGCTATTTCTTAAGTTAAATCTTCATTAGTATCCTCCGCATCCTGGTGTGGCATGATTGCTACATTGCAATTTTTTCCTTTGTGTCCTGCTGGACCTTTTTCGTGAGGGCAAATTTCTCCACGTCCTTACCCTCACACTCAACCAAGTCCAGATTTTGGACCCTATTCAGGGAATCATTGTGGAAGCCACAAAGGGAGATCTGTTGTTTCTGGTCGCCGACGAACTCATTGATGTGAAGTCCGAGTTCTAAGAGCTTCGTCATTTGGCTCTTGTTCACGGCCATGCCCTTGGTTCGAAAGATAATGTAGTTGATTTCTCATACCCTACAACCGTGGGCCGTGGCTAAGCTCCACGTTGACGCCATTCATATTGACTGACGAGGCCATACTTGCGAACGGCCCAGATGTAGTGAATTCGAAGAATAGGGAGGGCGTTCGAAATTGCAAGTATAATGGCAGAGAGCTAAGAACAAACATCTGCCGCGAAATAGTTCTTAGGGTAAACCGTTCTCAGCTCCCCTACTTGTTTGTGTTGACGTGTCCAGTTTCGGTTAAGCATGTATCTCACAACCAATATGGTCTAGACCAGTCCGTGCCCCAACCGTGGCTTGCAAAATCTTCGCTTATGACTTCTATTCACGGTGTAAGATGTATATGCAGATGTTCCCCTCACCAATTCACCCGCAGAAAGACATGCATTGAACTATTGCCATAAGTCTGTTTAGTAAATGCGATAGCGTGGAGTAGCGGGAATGCACTTAGATCAAAGAGGGAAAGGTTCAGGGATATGAGAGGTAGTGGCTCGTACTGTAAAAGTATTTAATACTTATACTTTTATTTATCATAGTTATATCTGTGTCTAAAAGAATAATCTAAATACTACTAACAGTAATATCTAAGGTCTTTACAGTAGTAAATAATTCTGGAGAATGGTTAAGTGCAGGTTTAGCAGATCTCTCAAAAAGATCAGTGTTAAAAGCGCCGTCCAATTGAATATACCGAATAAAGATATCAACTTCATTTCCAGAGCTCATCGTATTCTTCTCCTTTACGTAGGTGCTCAGATCTTCACTGGGCTTAAAGGAGATGGTTCGAATATCTATACATAATTCCATTAGTTCACCACTTTCTTAAATTTCGTTGCTGGTATGGGGGAACTTACAAGGTCGCCACTCCTGGAGGACCTCATCCTTGACATAGATTACGACATGGATGTATATTAGGATGGTATTGTTGGATGACGTCGGCGAGTTCTTAATTGTATTTTGGACCTTGGTGAGGAAACCCTCAAGCTTGTCCACAATGTTACTTGGGAGCTTCAAACCCTCTGTAAAGTGCGAAATGAGAGCTTTATGGAGCTCGTCCTTCTTAGTAGTGAATCTCTTTTCCTGCGTGTTCTCGGCAGTGGCACCGATCCTAGGACACTGTGTGTCAACAGTGAAATGCATGGGCAAGTTGAAATGTGATTGTTGGTGGCAAATCAGAAACTAACATACCATGGAGCCTTTGAGACTAAACTATTCATCACTTTGGCAAGATAGCTTGCCTTCTTAAGTTCATCCTTGTCAGAGATATCGCCTTGAGCAACGACATCATCTAGCGTTTGGACAGCCTTGCTACTAAAGAAACGAATATGTAAGTCTAGGTTCTCGGTGGCATCCTCGAGTGTTTTTAGCCAACAGTCGTTGAGCGACTCGGTATCGGGTTTAAAATTGATGTAAAACACATTTTCGATTGAGTTGTTCAAAGTGGAGTTAGCACCACCAGCCTTGTTGTTTAGCTCGTTATTGAGTGCCATTGTAAAGATACTGGAGATCTTGGATAACAAGAGGTGTTGAGATTTGCTTTTAAGATATTTAAGGAATCTGATTGCTAGAAGGAGGGATTGAGAAATGGAGAAGATGGACGTGTCTATTTATGGCTCGCTTGCCATCAGATTTTGTAAGTATGCAATTGCAGCCAAATCTCACGATAAGTAGTCCAGACCATTGTCTAACCATCCTCGCTATCAATCTTGGTGGAGCTCACGTTTTTGAGTGAGGGGGTGTATCTGAGGGTGCATCTCAATGCTCCGCTTCGGGGATCAGCCAGCGATCTGATCGTGCCGCGTCAGGTAATGGTCCATAGAACCCAGTTGCCAATTCCATGCAACTGAATGATCACCGACCTTTAACCAGTCGGAACCGAATACTCACTCCCTCTAAACGAGCTATCATTCTTGGCATTTCTACCCCGCCTACGGGGTCAAAGCGCCAAGGATTTTCAGCTCCCTGAAGTCAAGCCGCCAATGATAATGGTGGCTTGGGCTATGATGAGTTCGTCTGGCGGGCGGCCGCTGTGTACGGCTAGTGTTCACATAGCTTCACCTTGTGTTATGCCTTATTGGTTGGACTTATACACATGATTAGTTCTATGTCTACGGAGTTCTGCATTATCTAAACTATGGATGCTCATTCTTGTTCTCTAGGCATGTCTCGAAACTATTGTTAAACTATTGATTAATATGATGATAGGCTATTTTGTCACTTTGCACTAAAATTAAGCAGAGCGAAACACTTCAGCCAGCCACAAGAAGTGGATATTGACTCAAGTGAGGCGCCGGTACTCGGAGGCAGTTCTACAGAAAACTTAGCAAAGGCGCTGTATGTGGAAGACATCCTGTCCAACAAGGACAGGTTAGCAGGACCAGCTATCCAAGTGATCCGTATCCTACCTTTACGACAAGTTCACAAAGGCTCAGCAAGTCAGGGCGCTAATCCAGCGGCACCACGGGGAGTCTATTTATATCATATGCCAGAATGATTATATGGAACCCATGTATAGCTCGAATAGTGTGCTTGGGCCTTCTCTGTTGCCATTCCACCCGCCCACTCGATTATTCTACTGCTTCCTAGTTGTAAGATATGCTTATTTCTCACATCCCTAATAGCAAATTGAAGGCCCCGACTGATACTAGTGTCTGCCAAGCCTTCTTTCTTAATTACCTTGTAGAATTCCTTTGCCACATCAACACATCGCTGATCTGACACGATTCATAGTGTTCCCACTACGTGGCGAAACCCTGCAAGTTGAAAAGCACTCGTCAAGTCGAGACTCTCGTCTAAGAGTTGAACACCGTCACTCGCTTTAGTCTCACAAGCAGAAAGATATGCGAGAAATGGGCGCGAGTCTTGGGTGTGTATCCCGTGCAGTCTATCAACGGTAAGCGCATTGCTCTGCCAGTCCTTCAGAAGGATGCAACTATCAGAGGGGTTGGCAAATCGGGCGCTCCCATATCCGGCATAGTGAAAGACAGTGCAAGTCTTCATGGCTTCGAGGACGGCATCGGTGTAGGGTTCTGGCATCTCTGGCCTCAAATGCAATAATGGACACTGCCTCTGCAGCATTTCCACTTCATTACCCGCAAAGGGAAGAGGAGAGGATCTTGGTGTATCTTCCATGGCGACCAGTGCAGTAGAACCGGAGGAGTCCTTGGTCATACCAGATTCAGAGCGGGCCCGACGACGACCATGGATCAGAGCCTTGAGATGACGACTCAGCGACCATCCAGTCATAACATTGAGCTCGGAGGCTTTTACCTGCGGTCGCTAGACGATCTATCCTCCAGAGTCTATAGCGCCGCTCAAGATCAGCCAATCTTCAAAAGCAAGTTCAAGGTATATAACACTCGCCGAATTATGATTTCTTATTTTCTGACAACTTTCGCGACTAGTTGAGAGCTTTCCAGACGGTTACCCCAGGTTTGCAGCACTTCAATCGTCTCATAAATACTTGCATATCTTCCATCGTTTCTAGCACCTTCGCGTTAGACTTTTGCTTGCCAAACAGGACAGACTGAGCATATTGGAGAAGCGGCTCAACAAGATCGATTGTGAAGAGCCTGCCCCAGTGTTTCTTAGTAGTTTGAGGATGAATGGGTCTTCTGAGCGTGCGGCCATTATCTCAGAAATTGAAGATGCGTTCGACTCTTATGGTATAACCTTCGAGATCCATGGTGAGGCCTTGTGTTAACAAATATCCAGATGATCTTCTCGAGCGAACTGAAAAGTTCGTTTCGTATGATGAACCGTTTGATGTGCATGTTTCTAGTCTTCAGAATTGGCTTAGAGGCAACAGCTGCATTGCGCAGGATGAAACAAGCTTTCTTCAGATGACAGATGATTTACTTGTCCTTGCTCCCCTCGATGACGGTGTTCTCTACTGGTTAGAGACTGTCGTGACCTTAGTCATCGGATTCTTCAGTAAGGTATGTTCAGGAGAACCCGTCCCAGTCTGGAGAATAAGACTTACCAAACGACCCGTGGCAACATCAGGGGTCTACGAAAAAGAAGTCCGATGACCCGCACGTTCACGTGTTTAGTCAATCTTTCACAGATCGGATAGCACGGTTCCTCCTTACGCCTGTTGTCGCCCATCTCGTACTACTCCCCGTTGTGGTTTGTAATGCATTGAGCGATTCGAAGAGCAGAATAGCAGTCTTATTTATCTCGGCCATGATTTTTATCACGGCATTATCTCTCTTAACACGATCTAGAGCTGTAGATATGGTTAGTGCTAGTGCTGCGTGGGTAAACTTAGGACATTTCTTTATCATAAGCTAATGGGTAAATAGGTACCTTACTGTTCTTGTTGTATTTCTCAACGGCAGTCCCAGTGGTAGTTAAGGGGACGAGACACGGCGACAAAGTAGCTTGAAATACATTACACTATAACGATATAGAATGGTCACGAAACTAGCATTTGCTTCCCTTATTTAACTCAGCTCCATGTCTAGTCACCTGTTTTACGTAAAGGATCTGGCTAATAGTTCCAGGTTGCCATTGCTTCGAGTTTATTAGGCACTTCCAAGAGGTCCCAAGTTCTTGCTATTGGTTGAATTACGCATAAACTCAATGCCAAGTACGACTTAACTAACGTGCCGAGGTTGAGTCACTCCTCAATCTTGGGTTTCTTGATCTGAAGTGGAAGCCGTAGCACACATAAGGAATATCCTGAGCCCTTGACCGCTAAATTATTAGTCTTGATGGTAATATCTTGGCTGTTAACCTCAATCCGCTGATCGTTTCCCTAGTTGCTCCAATAAGACGACCTCGGTATAATCTTGGTGTATAGCTATTTTCGCAAGATGATCTGTCCCTGGATTAGCGTCCTTCTTTAAAATATCCCGCCATTCAAACACCACTAACCAAGGGAACTAGTGAGTTTAACTCGGTAGAGTTCCGCATCGTCAGATTGCTACCGAAAAGGCTAGGCCGATAAAACTTTGTTGGCATTTCCTAAAACGATGCAGAGTAACGAAGCTCCGAGAATCATACTCTAGTGCAATAGTTCCTGAGACAATTCTTTATTAAGTGATTCGTTGAAGAGGCTGATGGTGGTGTTGTGAAATGCGGGGTTTTGGTCTTATGATGAGTGAAGGTAAGATGTTTGTGTGTATGAGCTTCCCCTCCTTGAGGAAAGGAGCCGAGGCTTGGAGAAGGCTTGGGAGATTAGTGAGTGAGATGAAGAAATTCACAAACTATGAGATGGAATTGAGTATAGGGGTATAAGAAAATAGTGAAGAGGAAGTGACTTGAGAAATTATGATAAATAGATGAGATTGTCCCGTCGAAATGAGTTTCTTCATCTCACAAGCTTCTCAATCATTCCACAATCAACAGCAACTCACAACACTTCAATCCAATCATTAACTCATATCAATCATGAAGTTCATCACCATCCTCTCACTCTTCGCTGCTGCGTCCGTTGCCCTTCCCACTTCCAACCCTCTCTCTGAGCGTGAAATTCTTGCTGAGCTCGAGAAACGTCAATCTGGAAGCATCACTCGCGATGACCTTTCCAACGGCGCATCTTCAGCTTGCCCCCCTGTGATTTTTATCTATGCTCGAGGATCCACTGAGCTTGGAAACTTGGTGAGTTTTGTCTGTGCTCAATGACCCAGATCGACTTGACTGACTTGATAGGGAACGCTTGGCCCTCGAGTTGCCTCTGTGCTTGAGAGTAACTACGGAAGTAACGGAGTCTGGATCCAAGGAGTGAGTACCTTTGCTACATGATGTCCAGTTTTGCTTTCTAACTGTTTGAATCATAGGTCGGCGGTGCATACCGTGCTACCCTTGGGGATAACGCCCTTCCTCGAGGAACCTCTTCGGCAGCCATTCGAGAGATGATCGGACTGTTCAACCTTGCAAACTCAAAGTGCCCTTCTGCCAAGATTGTGGCTGGTGGGTACAGCCAAGGTGCTGCCCTTGCTGCAGCCAGTATTGAGGATCTTAGTACTGCTGTGCGCAACAAGGTCGTCGGCACTGTGCTGTTTGGATATACCAAGAACCTACAGAATCTCGGCCGCATTCCAAATTACCCACGTGAGAGAACCCTCGTGTTCTGCAATTTCGGAGACTTGGTTTGCACTGGCTCCTTGATTGTCGCTGCTCCCCATCTGGCTTATCAGTCTGACGCCTCTGGACCTGCACCCCAATTCCTCATCCAGCGTGTTGCTGCTACCTCTATCTAGTCGGGCTATGCTTCGGCATAGTAGTGAAAACTGTGTGCTTGCCATAGGGTACCCGGGGCCCTGGGCAGTGGCAGGACTTTTCACTCTTTATTATGATTGGTTGTTGTTGTTTTCGATTCTGCTGTTGTTTTCTTTACGTCAGATGTCACTCCCTTAAAAGCTAGTTTATATTAACCCTGGAGGCTAAATAACACTTTCTCTTCCTCTATGCATACTCTAGCCCCCCTTTGCTAGGTGACGTGAACAACATTAAACTTCATATACTGTAAGTAGCTTGAAATCACTGATATCTATTTCATTGTATAGCTCTATATGTTTATTTTTTCGTATGCACAGTGATACCTGACTACTCAAAGTCAACGCCATTCTTCAGAGTACCAATCTGAGTAATCTTGACCTCCATTTCAGTTCCAGGGACAAGGTATCTCGGTGGCTGTAACCCAGCACCAACACCTACACGTTCACCCGTCAGTTCACGTTCAGATCAAATCCAGCCATTGGATTGACTTACCGCCGGGAGTACCGGTCATAATAACACTTCCTTTCTGCAGGGTCGTTCCAGAAGAAAGGTGTGCAATTAAACGTGGGATGCAAAAGACAAGGTCATCTAGTCCCGCGTCCTGTCGAATATCCTTGTCGACGATTGTCTGCAAATGGAGTTTCTCGGGTGCTGTTATCACAGAACTTGAAACCAGGGCGGGGCCTAAAGGCGCAAAGGTATCGAAGCCCTTTGAGAATCCCCATTGTGGGACTCCGCCAGCGAGATTTGGATCTCTCTGCCATTTTCGAGATGAGATGTCGTTGCCTGCCGTGTAAGCAGCGACGTAGTCAAGGGCCTCACTCTCCTTGACGTTTTTGGCATCCTTTCCAATGACCACGACCTAAATCTGTCAGTGTGCATCGGTAGTAGGAAGGCTTAGAGCGTACCAGTTCTCCCTCGTAATCGGCTTGATCATCCTGGGCGACTTTGGGGATCACCACGTTGACTCCATGGTCATGTATTGTTGTCGAGGGCTTGAAGAAGATGGAAGGAAAAGGTGGTGTCTTGCGTCCAGCCTCACGAACTGTCGCCGTGTTAATGCGACGATGCCAAAGCTTGATGAAAATGATTACTCACTGTGTGTAGCGTAGTTGAGTCCCACGCATCTGAGAATGGATACGTCGCTAGCAACAAGAGGGCCTAATAAAGTCTTGACTGTGACCACTTCATCTGTAACACGAGTGGCGCCAGTTGTGTCGTAAATATCATCTCCTTGAATTACTCGAGCCTGGAGTTTGGTCTCTTCCGTGGTGTTTCCAAGATCAAAGTCGGGAGTCGGGAGGATGGGTTCTCCACGCAACAGACGCCCGTCGGTTGAGACGAATCGGATTAAACGTTGCCAGGCCACCTTCATTGTGAGTTTTGATATGTTCAATTACTTGTCACTATAATTCTTGGACATCTAATGCTCACTGCAGGAAGTATATGTCTTGTGCCTGTTTTGATACTTGAGCTTCTTGTGCCGCTTGTCCCGATGGTGCCCCGAAAGTGGAGCTAGCATGGTCAAGTGGACACCAGAGCAGACACTGAGCCAATTGAGAGAGTTGTATTTGCGCCAGTGGAACGAAGGCGTAACCTCCAACCCCAGAAGCATCAGAAGCGAGATGGAGACGGAATAAGATACAACATTCCAATTGGCTTGATCAACACAGCCCAAACCAAAGATGGAACAGAGTTTGGAATTGCCGTGATCCCCAGTTTCTTGTCTCAATAATTCTGGGGAAATGCGGAGACAAGATTTGTCAACTTGGATACAAAACTCGGCCCATCCCAATGTTGCCCCGATCACAGACTACTCGTTGCATCTCCAATCGTACCATCATGACCCCCCGAGATGACTCTCCACCAGCTTCGGCCAAAAGCGGAACGTCTCAGCCGCCAAAAGGTAACCCGTCGGAGCCCGCGCCAAAGAGACGCCGAGTCGCGCTGGCTTGTTCGGCGTGTAGAATCCGCAAATCACGGGTAGAGTTTGTCTCTCACGCGTTATTGGATGATTGACTGATGACTTAGTGCAATGGAGTGCGACCAAGATGTGATACGTGCGATAAGCTTGGATTCGACTGTTCATACGAACAACAAGAAACATCTGCGAATCTCCTAGTCCCAAAAGAGTAAGGCGTCTACCCTTCACTACCCTGGACTAGCATGAATCCAATTGTCTGACATGAAGATATCTCCAGCCTCTTTGCTGTATTGGAGGCCAAAGTGAAGCTACTGGAAACAAATGTTGAACAACATAATGCGAGACTGAATTTGGTTGAGGGTTCATTAAAAAATTCAGCAAGTTCAAGGCAAGATGTCACGCTTCCACTTCATCACCAACCTGGAGATGTGGTGGTCAACATCGATGAAATACCAGAAAATGGTGCTGGTCAGAGTATGACTGATGGCATGGCTGTTTCCTTCGTAGATGAGCAAGACTGCGGCTTCTTCGGTACGCCAATACGGCCTGTCCCTTCTTCGACCTCCCCTAACAGTGAACCCTTCTAGGCCCGTCATCCAACATCGCACTTATGCGACACATACTGCGAGCTGTCGATACAAAAAGAACACATCACTGCAACCAGACTTCATTAACACCAGCATCAGAGTACAGCGCATACGAAGGTGGGCTAGTGAGTAATCTGAACGCATTTCCAGCAGCCTCGAGCGACTCTCAAAAGGCCGGCGCCAACCTCCTACCGCCAGATGAGGTCATGCAACGTCTCATCCGTGCATACTTTGACAATACAGGGCTCTTATTTCCGTACATACATGAACAAGAGTTTCTTGACACTTATGAGAGATTCAGAGCAAGTGGTTTTCGAGGCAATGTTCGTCGGACTTGGCTCGGCCTGCTCAACATGATCCTTGCAATGGCAACTTGTACCTCTTGCTGGGAGGACTCGGGAAGTGAGACTACTTTTGAGGAGTCGGATGTTTACTATCGCAGGGCCCAGGAGCTTTGTCATACTCAGATGTTTAGGGGGACTACACTTGAAACAGGTGATACCCTCTGTTGACTACACCTCGCGCTCTAGGACTGACATCGTTTAGTCCAATACCTCTTACTCACGAGTCAGTATCTCCAGGGGACGCACAAGTCGGTTCATACGTGGACCATTCACGGCCTCGCTGTCAAAGCTGCCATGTCTATTGGACTTCACTCAAGAGACATTGCGTCAAAGTTTACTCCTCTCCAGCAAGAGATAAGGAAACGCACTTGGTTCGGATGCATCTTGCTTGATAGGTTGGTCTTCCCATCAATTAAGACTGCTGAGGCCAAGGAGATGTTCTAGCTGACACAACCATGTAGAAGTCTTAGCCTCACGTTTGGCCGCCCATGTGCTATCCCAGAAGAGTACATCCGCTTGGATCTTCCAAAGCCACTACCAGTACCAATCTCAAATTCGGATGAAGTGCATAAGATGAGCACTGCATTCTACAATGCTTCTATGTAAGAAACCGCCGTACCTTGGTGACGATACACTGACCTGGCATGTCTAGAACTCTCTACAGGATCATGGGGCGAATCATTGGTTCACTTTATGGTAGTAACCTCGGATGCGAAGACCAGTCATCAGATACAGCCACAATGACATCAATGATCCAGTTCGGCCAGGAGCTCTCAGACTGGCAAAACAGTCTGCCTCAGCATCTAGGTTTGCGGTCTGTCGATAACATGCCAGATAACACGGACGAGAATATCCGAGATCCATTACGCGAAAAGTTCAGGATCATTCTTACACTCAGATACCTCAACGTTCAACTCCTCCTCCATCGCCCAATCTTCATCCGTTCTTTAGGTACTCTGCTGAGAGAGGCCAAAACGCCATATCGCCACGCGGGGTCTATCAACAGCATGCATGCCAACTTTGACAGAGTCTTTGTTCAAGTCGCGGAAAACATCATAGATATTATATACACCATATTGACGAGGCCTGATCATGGGCGTCATTTGATCGGGGCCTGGTGGTTCACTCTCTACTATGGTAAGTAATCAAACCCATGGATATTATATGGTGAGCTGACTTGTGGGACAGCCTTCAGTGCAGCATTGGCAATCTTTGGTAGCCTGTTGATATCTCTCGGCGCTGAAGCTGGAAACGCTGGCCGCCTCGAAAGTGCGAAACGATATCTCGGCAAGACTTGCGAGGCTCTTTTGAAGCTCAGCGATAACAACACTCTGGTCCTACGCTGCGTCAAATTCGTACAGCAACTTCTCCGGATTGTGAGCGCCTGGGGTTAGTATTGCTCATTGTCTTCTTGTACATTTCGCATCATTGACAACTTCTTAGATGCGAGCACGACGACCCAAGCTGACCTTAATAATGAATCTTTGGGATCATACCTGACGGCGGAAGGGGGCCCTATTAATTTTGACCTGGAGTCTGATCTACTCTCAACGATGCCGACGTGGGAGACATCAACGCTTGGGTTCGGGGATGAACTTGAGCTGGGCCATTTTTTTGCTAGTGATTCTCAGCGGTGGTTTGAACAGACACAGTGGTAATCTCAATATTTTGGTGCCACAAAAGCCCATGACGTAAAGTGATAAAAACGCGTCGCGTGTCATAAAAAGAGCCTTTTGAGAGAACGACAACGACGAAGGTGACCGCAGGTGATAGCC
The DNA here is from genome assembly GCA_013364935.1 of Fusarium anthophilum. Lineage (NCBI taxonomy): Eukaryota > Fungi > Ascomycota > Sordariomycetes > Hypocreales > Nectriaceae > Fusarium > Fusarium anthophilum. The sequence goes on from JABEVY010000086.1 coordinate 85,979, forward strand.
AGTGACTACGCAGTCGTGTCTCAGTAGAAAGGATCACGAGAATCGTACCCATGAGTTATCAGTAGTATCGGATCCGAGACTCGGCAGTTGGTAGGTACTTAATACATCTCGGCGATCGAAATGTGATACGAGGACCGCTTAGTCAGCGGCATTCGCGTTATCTGTTCGCCCTGACGCGTGTTTCCCCACGGGGAACTATCGGCACGATAATGCAGCAATTTGTGGGGAGGGTTGGTACAATTGATTGGAAGTGTTGACAGAAACAACGTGCATAGAATATAAGCTTCTGAAAGAATATCATATTCATCACAATATCAATTACTGTCAAATTCATTTCACCTATTTTCCATCAATCATGTCTAAAGAAATATCCCCTGGGGGCTATCACTGGCTCAATGACACCATCAACAGCCTCGATCCAGAGACTGACTATGAACTCATGTGGCGGCTCATGTCTTGCTACCGATCAAATGATTTCATGAACAACATGATCTACGCCCTCACCTTCCCCAATTTCATCATTACCACACACGGCTGCGAGACGGTCTGGCGCTCAGACGGTGGCAAGGTTGTCAAGCGAGGAGCCCAGCGCGTCGAAGACACCGAAAACTACAACATGACGTGGTGGCACTATGGGCCAAGCGATAGAAGATGTCGAGATGCAGTTGAGCACATCAACAACCTTCACATGTCCCTGGCGCGCCGTTACCCTGGAAACTTCTCGTTCAACGAAGATTTTCTATACGTCACGACTTTCAGTGCTGTACTAATGCACCGTCTTCGTCTTCGGCTGGGACTATCAGGATTCACTGAGAAGGAAAAGATCGCTGCTCACCACTTTTGGCGGGATATGACGCCGCTCTTTATCAGAGAGGATGGCAACTCTGTCTGCGGATATCCTCAGGACTTTGAGGGTTGTATCCAGTTTTGTGAAGATTACGAGAATGAGAAACGCGAGTTCGATGTGAAGATGCAATACATCGGCCTGGCCATCTTCAATCAATTCGCGTTCCGATACTTTCCCTACGGCTTCCGGTGGCTGGGAGTGTCAATAGTGAAAGCTCTTACACTACCTACAACTCTCAGAGCAATGCGGGTCGAACCTGTTAACCCCATCTTTCAGTGGCTGATTGTGCTTTTCGTTGGGACAGCTATGAGTCTCGCTGAGACGATTTTGCCGGATCCGCGGGAGTCATTTTGGAAGAAGATTGAGACGTTGGATGTGGAGAAGGCGAAGGCGAGGAAAGAGGATATTAGGGGGAGTGATCAAGCATATTGCCAGTATATCAGATCTGAGTGGAGTGGTCCCGGGTGCCCATTCGCTATGAAAGCTGAATAGGCGGAGGGAGAGTAATAAACAGGAAGATCAACTAATACCCTTGCGTTGAGATGTGAACAAAGTTGCCACACTGATACTTGATGTCATTAATAACTAGATGACAATGTCCTATAGGACACCTATCATGGGTTCCTGGATACCTAACAGATAATCTAGTGACTGCGTAAGCTGAATGCTCTTCGACCCATCCAAAGACTGAGAGTCTAGTATATCTTGGTCTGCTTTCTTCGGCGCTGTGTTAAGCCTTTCTACATCGTTGCGGAGGCATAAAGGAAAGTCTTGAGCTTCAGGCAGTTTCCTCCGATTAATACACATATCCACTGTCCACACGAGGCCCAGATATGTCTCTGGGTGTCTCACGAGAATGTCGACCCAGTCCTTCATCGCTCCTTGACCGGATTGCAATGAAAGCGTGTTGAACGACTTGGCTAGCTTGGCAACGTGTTCTGCTGCTTCCCTGACCCAGTGGGAACCATAGTATTGAGCTGAAAAAGTGTCCGATGCGTCTGTCACGACTTGTAGGTGTTTCTGGGTTGGATCAAGGCTCACGGGGGGCCATCCTCCGAGATGGCTTGGAACTACTTCGTCTTCATAGGATAGGCTTGTGTTCATATGATGCAACGCAAGGGGGATTGCAAGGCAGCCCGAGCTTTGCAGGAATCTAGTCAGTATCTATGCTTACTGGAAATAGGAAGGGAGAGTTGCATTTGCTTACACTGTGATGGGAAGATACTTTGCCAAGTGAGACCCTGTCAATGAGCCTATGCATTTTGACACACCTAGGACAGAGTCTTCAATATCCCCACGAATATCATTTCCTCTGTTGCCATCTTGAAGACTTTCAATATGATAGTGGGGGCTACCCGTTCCGGAAATTTGCGTGAAAACTCTGCGATTACAGAGAGCAATGCAAGACGTGCTGGATGCGATCAGTCCATCTTCTATAGAGACAGGGGTTTCAGAAACATACTAGTAGTAAATATACATAAGATTTGTATGTACAGCAATGGAAGTAGCTGAATCATCTTCCTCGATTGCGATGGGTTTATGCAAGGGAGGAAACTCAGCCTTGGCTGAATTATACCATTCCTCGAGAAGATCGCAGGACTTACTGATATCCTCCTCTTCCTGGACCGAGAAGTCTGGACTTGATTCGAGGCGTGTCTCAAAAGGATACGCAACTGGAATAACCTCTGTGAGTATCATCAACAGGCTCAGGTTCTTAGAGAACAGAGATATAAGTTGGCGCTTGGTCGCAGGCGAGAAAACATTTGATCGATGTATTTCGCTCTGTAAATCGGCGAAACCTAACGGTACGAAGTTCTCCATGTCAAGCATATCAGGCGTGATCTGAAGACGGAAGCGACAAGCGAGAGACGATAATCTGTCACAGATAATGCAGCACCACCAAAGTCTTCGAAGTGTTCTTGACCGTGGTTCGTTTGCCGTTGTTCCAACGTCACATATTCCTGCGTGGCGATAGGCTTTGATGAGCTTGGCATGATGGATTCCAAGGCTTAGCCATGTTCTGTAAGGCACCGGTGACGTTGTGGTAGGCGACTCAGGAACCCAGCTCATGAGTAATAACGCAGACTGAGCAAGTGGCAGATGAGAAGTCTCAGCTTCCATGTCAAACAGAAGCTTTGCACTGTCAGCCTTGGTTATTGTACGAACATTTGGACTTACCTTTGCTTTTCGATACAGATCAGCCCTCGCAGAGCAGATGTCATGATATCCAAGTTGGCGCAGGACGGGAAGAGGAACATACTAATGATCATTAGTAGAGAATTTCACCGAAACTGGTAAGGAAGCCTCGAGAGCAACATACAGCACTGCTAGCAAATAGCATAGCCCGAAGGACGAGAAGCGATGTCATGGTCTTAGGTGAACTGCTTGTGGTTGGAGAGAACATTTCCCAGAACTCTCCCTCGTCAATGAGAGGGATAAATGCATGGGCGTATATAAAGTACGCCTTCATAAAGACGTCCAAGATTAGGGGATTAGGGACGTGCAAACACCCTTGAGCTTCGAGATACGTGACGTCTTGATAGGGAATGGCATGAAGATTCCCGATCGTCAGAAACCGGAAGTAGGAGTACAAAACGACCCCATCCCTTGTGCTACTTGCGTCACTCGGTGACGCTGTACCATGTTGAAAGATATTTCCTTTCTTGTTATTAGTGATCGAACATAGCGTGCCAAGTCACACAGATACTCACCAATAGGATCTAAACGAGGCTGCTTCTCGGTGGGCAAAGAGGAGCTCCAGCTATCGAAAGCGGTAGGATCGGGTATGGAGGCAAAGTCCAGAGAGTCCATCTGCCAACTTTGCCATGGATCATCAGTGCTTACTGTCTGTAACGGGAAACTTGGGCTAGTGAGCTGTGGTAGTAATGTCTGGCTATCTAGACTCAGTTGTTCAGTCACATTTGAGGCAAGGTCACTGCTTCGGGTGTCGGGTGTCTTAATTGCACTCCGCAAGGCTCGTCTTTCGGAAGCCTTCTGGGTCCTAAAACCGACGTGTCAACCGACATAAGCGAAGGAGCAAAGTATTTACGACTTACCATACAGCTGGTGCTTTCGATAACTGACATTCTTTATCGTCTAGAGAGCAATTCGTGCATGGCTGGCCATGGACTGACACGTCGCATCGGACTTTTCTTGACCGACAGATCAGGCACGCTTGCAATGAGCGCTTGTGGAGGGCTTTGGACCGTGTTGCAGGTTTTGAGGCTGGAGACATTCTTGGCGATGAGGTTCGATCACAGATCAAAGGTCAGTTTGTAGAACTAATGAAGCTGGGGGGAGTTGTATTGAGAGTTTAGGAAGGATGCCGAAAGGGAGGGATGAGGCTACGGTATGATTGCGGGGAAGGCCTCTCGAAAGCAGGTTAGTGTGAAGACACTCGCACTCGGACAGACGACTTGTTCCGCAATCTCCAGCGAAATACGGGGTCCCCACAATCCGAAACTTAAAACATTGACTAATAATTTATAAATCGTGTCCTTGGCGGCTCGGATACCGATTTTCACTGCCGAAGTTTCTGTGCTGCTTCAAGCTCATCGGGCTCATAAGCTGATGTTTTTCTCTGTGCCAGTCTCGGAGCAACCATGCATTATCATGAGTACAATGTAGCTAAAAGAAACGTGCTCTATTTAAAGTCAAATATCTACCCTATCTCGCACTCTTTATATCACCTCGGCTAGTCTTTCTACCACTAAAAGATGCTCTTCAGAAACTCGAGCTGCATATCAACCACTTCCTGAAACCTCTTGCCATAGTACAGATCGAAATGGCCAGTTCCCTTTACAATCTTGAGGGTCTTGGGTTGCAGTGCCTTCTCAAAAGCCTCTAGCTGCAGATGCGTATAAGTACACACATCATCATCCGCCACAATCATGAGCAGCGGCGTTGGGGAGATATGATGGATAACACCCGTCGGCTCGTGCATGATCGTGTTGGTCAGACTCTGAAGAGTCGCTGTCTTGTCGTAGCTGTAGCCTCGGCGGGTCATTTCCTCTGCGAACTCAACCGCTCCGGCATCTCTGAGAATAGCCTTCGTGGTACCATCTTGGACCTCCTCGACAGAGTTCGGATAGATCGGGATCTGGATCTCTGATTTTGGGGTGCGATGAGACACTAGAAGAGGTTTAGGAGCTCCAGTGATACGAGCCATGGAGCCGCCGGATACGAAGGGGACTTGTGAAATGATGCCTGCCAAGCTCTTGTTCATGGCAGCGGCGCAAATGGCGTTGCCTCCGGATAAGCTGGATCCCCAGTAGACAATCTTTGTCGGGTCGACCTCTGGAAGCGCTGCAGCGAAGTTAAAGACATCGAGATAGTCTCGTGTCTGCTTTACGGGATCGGCTTCACAGCGAGGAAGGCCTTCACTATCGCCCCAGCATCGATTGTCGTAAACCAATGCTCCATAGCCAGCTTCATTGAACTTGGCAGCGAGCTCGGGTAAGAAATGGTCACGATGACCAGAGAACTGCAACGTAGAGTTAGGATCTATGTCGTGTTTCATCAGCGTAAGTTGACTTACCCCATGGCTCATGACAATGCAAGGCTTCTTGGGCCCAACGCTGTAAAAGGTTCCCTTCAACTTCAAGCCATCGTAGGCAGTAATATCAACATCTCGAACGGCAGCCATTTTGAAAGGTTGCTAAAGATGGTCGAAGAGAATTGTTAAGGTAGAATAGGTGCTGCAAAAGTTGAAGACTGTAGAGTGATAGATCCTCGAAGACTATTATCTCGAATTTATATATTATTCTTTGAATGCATGAGGCCAATGTTATAGTTCCAGAAAATCCGTCACTGGATTTCCAAACGACCTCGATTCATACCCACCCTAGCTGCTTCCCGAGACCCTCGCCCGCTAGTAAGATATCCATGCACCACGGACCAATAGTTATCTCCTTGGTCCCCTCGGCAGACCCGAGGCCCCGCACCAATAGAGCATATCCAGAAGCAGGGAAAAAGTATACTATAACGGCAAAGTCTAATATATTAAAATTCAAGGAACATTCAGACCTTAGCAAGTCAAATTTCGACTGCCATAATGCGAGTACGAACTCATAGCTATACGCCCTCGCTCTTCAAAGGGTCTCTCATCCTCGGGGCTAATTAGTCCGCGGCACTTAGCTAGCTCCGTTGGCGTTACACAGGAAATGACCCATTAAGGAGCAGCTTACTGCTTGCTCCCTCAAATCAAGAGAGGGACCAAGGCTCAAGTGATAATGGCAGCTTGAAAGGAAGAGGCACCATCGATGAAGACAGCACCGTTCATGAGACTGACGGGTATTAGATACCGTAAAAGACACTGTACGCGCCCCAGCCGAGTATGAGAAAAAGACGAGCATATATAACATTTCTGCTCCCAACAAGAACAACAAGGGCGGTGATTACTATTGCATAATCGGCAAAGATTGCAAGTCCAAGGGCGATAGTTGGTAGGACAGGAATGGGCGTCATGGTGGTCCTTGAAGCGAGATGGCGACAGCTATGGTTTGCCAGATTCGCAACATCGTTCCTAGCTACTAGTGACATTGCTTATAGATCCATCATTAGGAATTATCTGTTCTTATTATTATAGAAACTACCTTATTAACTACTAGTTTCTAAAGAGAATCCCGATTCTGGATAAACCGTACCTATTGTTGGCGGTATTAAACCTTGAAAATCGAGCTCCAGACTCCAAGGCACTGAAATACTGTAATCTTGTTGACAGCCTATCTGAAACTGATCCCATGTAAGTGCTGTCATGTCTGTCATTGCGTTGCAGATTTGGGCCGTGTCCTCAACATAGAATGTGTCAGGCACGAATCCCGAGAGAAAAGTTCCATTGGGTAGTAGGCCACTATAACCAATTTTCGGTTGGGGATCACCGAGGTCAGGAGGTGGAGGATATTCGTGCACATTAGGATGCCCTTCAGGGAAGCCTATGACTACCGGAGTATGTGCTTTGCAATAAGGCAGTGTTTCGTCACAATTTGGAAGATCTTGGGGTGTTTGAGTGTTATCTTTGGCTTCTGTAAGCGGGTTTCCATTGCTGGGGCTGTAAGCGGGACCTGAAGCATCGGCACACCCAAGGTCGATAAAGACTTCGCCCTTCAGAGCGGAGCCATTGCTATGTCGCGACGGCTTCTCCTCTCTGCTGAGACCTGAAATCTTTTCAATCATCGTCAGCACTGTTCTTCCCACCACCCAAACTTGTGCCAGATCTTTGATGGCTTCCAAGCAGGTGCTGAGTCGTCGATGAGCGAGTCTACTGATAGACGGAGATGGCGTGTTTGACACGTGTAAGTGTATAACAATTGCTGAAAAGAGGCTGTGGACGATAAATGGAGGACAGCGACGTAGTTGTTGTCTGTCGCTGAGGGCTTCAATAATTGAGGTTATCATGTTTGCTGCGCGAACAGTCCCATCTGGTGATCCATAAGATTGTTTTGTGTCCTGCAATGTCTTTCTGTTCTGAGGGGAGCTTGCGCGATGTAGCAGACAACGAGCGCTAAAGTAGTGCAAGTATAGTATCCCAGACCAAAAATGGTGCTTCGATCTCTCCCAGCGGATGGTAATAGGGCACTCCTGGTTCCATTTGGACAGGGCCGCACTGATCGAGGTGATGTCGTTGCAGTCTTGACTATGCCTGGATAACTTGGAATATTTCGATGCGACAAGCCCTATCAGCTTACACAGCTTCACGTACTGGACAAAGAATTCCACGTGAATAGGATCGGGCGGGTATTCGTCGATATCATTTCCATCATGCTCGATGAAATCATCGTCGGCTATCATATCGATATCGCAGTCATCGAGGTTGATGGATATTGATTGTCCCAGGGCAACAGCTAAAGCGCGATCTCGAGTAAAAAGCGTCCACCAGATCCGCCTACGAAGCCTCTTTTCACTTATTGACAGTCTTGAGCTTTCCATGGTGCGATGTAGACCGAAATTCTGGGCAACAGTGATCGCGGATTGACTCCAATAAAACATGTTCTTGGATATGTCATCTGGGCCAGCCCAGTACCACCCCATTAAAAGCATCGATTGGACCAAGGTTATTCGATCGCGCTCGTATTCGGCATCATAGAGCGCTTTTGCGCGTCGATAAAATGTTGCAACGGCAGTTGAAGTTGATCCATCAACCTTCAGCTGCGGGTTTGTGCTAATTCGGGCACCGGCCAGTAAGATACACTGAAGGAGGAGCATCGAGGGAGGATTCGTGGCATCTCGATATTGTGACATGAATTTTGTACGGTTAATGACAGGTACAATCGGGTGGACCCAAGAAAAGAAGGTCTCTATCAAGTCGTCGCAAAGCGCTTTCGGAGGTAATACAAAGGCCCCTCTTCGCTTCAGGATCTGTATCTCGAGAGGGGCCAGTCCGGCAGGTATTGAAAGCGCACGTGTATCCTGAGGCATGGGGAAATGCACGGGGCTTTGGCTTCCACGAAGGAGGAGGCCAAAGCCTGCAGACTCGCCAAGGTACAGAACATGGCCTGCCGATGTGATAGGCAGAACATTGAATTTGGTTAGTGACGCAACTCCATCTTGTTGAGGACTTGCTTGATGCGCCTGAATACTTGAGGCTGGCGTACTGATGCGGGCGCTTGAGGAATCTCTCTGTGCGCTAGTTCTCGTCAGCACGTAAGATCATGAAACAGATCACTGGGCCTCATACGCCTTGTGCCCTATTTTCCCACGGCTGCTCAGAGTGCTCAATAGGGGCTCCTCTATGCCTGGAACTTGACACTTGACATTAAATGCAGCGCAATTGGTGCAGGGAATCCCTTTGCTCAAAGCATCACATCGAACCTTTCTCAAATGACATGTCTGAAGAAGATGTGAGATCCAGGATAAGATGAGTGGCATGTCAGGTCACGTACCACGCAGGCTCGAAAGGATCGAATTGTGAGTTGTCTGTATCTGTATTTGTTAATTCCACCACTCCTACAAGGACAAGGGAATCTATGGGCATACCTCCTTTGTCGCGGTTTTTGAACTGATGTAGCCATGGTTGGTATCTGAAGAAATGGAAATAAACGACGATCAATACTTACAAGCCAAATTGTTTGTAGTGATGAGTCTAAAATGTAGAGCCCCTCGTCGTTCCCAAGTTGCACACTAGCTGCGTTATATGTTGGAGAATGGCCATCAGCAGACATAAAGATCGTCGAAAAGGCACCAACAGCCTGCTCTAGCGCGGTGATAGCGTTTGCACTACTGTACCCCGCACTATTGGATGTAACCGTACAGTACTACTGTAGCCACTAGCTTCGGGAGGACGGAATGAATTGTAGGCGGGGTTGGCTGAGAATGGTCTCAGAACGACACCACTCAACGGGACGTGCCCGAAGGGGGTCGGGTATGACCGACTTTTGGGCCAGGGATATACATAGCAACAAGACTCCCTTCTTCCTCATTTGGATCCCGTAACGGTGAAAGTGATGTCACTTATGTTTCTCCTGAGAACGCTAGCCGGTAATAAACTTCAGCTAAACGGCAAGGCCTCAGCTATGCAAGGATAGCATCTTCTGAAATAACAAACTATGTAACTACAGCACTCAGCTCCTTCGACTTAATAAACAGTACCGGATTCTCCTGCATTAGCTCCAAGCTAGCCGTGATGAGTTTCGTGAGAATTTACTGTACACCATGTACGACCAGCCCTCGCATAATTATTGTGTTTTGTTATGATGCGCTTGGCTGCCTGCTAGAATCTCATGGGTACCCTATTCAATTGATAGTGCTATCAGGACAGAAGGTGGAGAGCATTAATTGTGAGACTTATCAGACCTGACTAGTTATTCTGCGTACTGTAGTAGACTACCTAAGACTGAGAGTGAGACGCTGCCTGGGCTCGCTCTCTAGCCAATGATAGGACCAACTGGTTTTCCCACCAGATCAATGAGGGCCTCAATCAACGCAGCGGAGAGAGTGATTGAACCTCTTAGGTCCAAGAGTGAAGACACCACGTTGCTGGTCTTGCACTGGCTTGGCCCTTTCCTGCCATTCATGATATCCTTTAACCACGCCAGAGCCTTTCCAGCTCCAATAATGGCGAGCGAACCGTGCTCTGAGAGCAAGTCTCTATCGTATTGAACCTTGGTGCCGCCAGCGCAGTAGAGCTTGACAAGCTCGTCAGTATCTTTGATGGGGCTGACTTCATCCTGGATGGACTTATAGATGAACAGAGGGATGCTGGGGCTGTGTTTACCGAGAGCATTCTCCTCCAAAATGCTCTTGGCGGGCTCTTGTGTCAAGATGGCAGGGTCTTTGAGCATTCCAACCACATCCTGCCCCAAGAATGAAAGAACATCGGCCACAAAGCATTGCTTCCCAACAGCGTCGAACTTAGCCTTGTACTCTGGCTTGATGGCAGCATCAAGTCCTAATTTTAGCAGGGGGTATTGCTTAGAGAGTCCGACCATGCCGGGAGGGATAATACCAGCCAAAGGTCCCTTGTTAATAGTCTTGATGACAGTTGTGATGTTGGGAACGGTGCCTCCAAGAGCAGCACCAGCGATGCGAAGCTCTGGAGCGTAGGACTGCTGAAGCTCTGCTGCTGAGGCTGACGCGATACTTCCACCAGAGTATCCCCACATTGCGACGGTGGGGTTCTTGGAGATGCCAGTGAAGTTGGCAGAGTTGATGGCAGCTCTGATGCCGTCAAGGGTAGCATACCCAGCAAGCTTGTTTGCTAGATAAGCCGCGTCAGGACCTTCATGGTCTGGAGCAACGACGACCCATCCCTGCTCAAGAGCTGCTTCCATCAGCAAAAGCTCTGCTTGGGTGACAATGGTCCCAAGAGGTCCGCCCGTGGCAGAGGCGAATTGAAGGGCATAGGATGGAGCGCAGCCAGCATAAGCCGCATCTTCAGCGACCTGGTATGAAAGGACCTTTGTATAGTCGGCCTTGTACGGGACCAAGACGGTAAGGACAGTTGAGAGAGCCTTGCCAAAGTTGTCATTGGTTCTGTACGAGATCTGCCAAGTTTCCTTCAAGTTGACAGGAGACACACCAAATGCAGCAATGGGCGAGGGTGGTTTGCGAAAGTCGATGACAGTGCCAGGGGGATAGTCATCGATGTTATCAGGGACCTTATAGAAGGAATCTTCGGTGGGGAGTACAGGCTGCTGTCGCTCCACGACAGGGACAGACAGACCTAGAGTGGAGAATGCCGCCACCGACAGCAGGATGAAACGAGGAAACATGACTGAAGTGATTGGACTTGAGTGGTCTGATAGTCAACAACTTCAACAAACGGGTTTATGCAAGCGCCCCAAAGATGATAAGCTGAAGATGGTTTGCTTGATGGCCCTATCTTAATGATAAGGATATCAAACATAGTTAAATAGACAATTTGGTTGATTCTTGTTATGCTACCCCAGACCAGTCCTCCATTGCCCCATGTGAATCCTCGGACTGAGCGACTCAGCTTAGCCTGACTAAGAAGGAGAAAGTGGTTTACTCTTGTGTAGAGTTACATTTACCCCACATTACTGCTGTAGAAGCTAGCGAGCCGCTATTTTAGACTTGGGGACGTATAGATGGCGATCCCTTCCTTGCCTGGTTGTTGTTGCAAAGTCCGTCCTCGGCTTGCACGGAAATTGCAAACCGCGCCTTAGCGTCTACCTCTATGGCCATGGCGCCGAGCATCACAAGCTTGTTGTTCACTCTATGCCCTATTGGTCGGAGAACAAATTCGGAGAACAAATGCATCAATGGTGATTTATGTTACAGCAGCTATACACCCTCGCTCTGCCAGAGCTCTTCTATGGCATCCTCGGCATCATACCCATACGCCCAAACCTGAGTTACAGGGTCGCTCCACTGATTTGTGCTCTCAACAAACGGTCGCCCTTCCACCTCCGCCCTCATTCCAAGATCCCTAGCTTGCTGTAGCGGACCGTCAGGAAAGTGCCAAAGCTTCCCATTTACCAAGCTTGCAGACTGCATACCGTAACTTCGACTCATCCTCTCCTTCTCAAAGACATGGAGAGCAGTTGCGACTTGGTCTTTGCACTTGATCTTTGAGATGGCTGTAGCGAGAGCAGCGCCGTCTTCTACAGCCATGGCGGCACCTTGGGACATGTACGGCACCATGGCGTGGGCAGCGTCCCCGAGGATAATGAGCTTTTTACTCCTGGAGATCCAAGTTTGGAGACGGCTGCCGCTCATTAGGGGCCATTTGAGGGTACTCTTGATCATCTTGATCACTTTGAACAACCTAATGACGTTCAGTATCTATCGGCGTATATGAACAAGAAGCGACTTACTTTGGATCCCAGTCTTTGAACGATTCTTGCATATCGCGGATCGCATTCTCGGCGTTCCATGTACTGGGTGATGAATGGTCGACGTGAGACAAGACCATATTGAAAGAGTTGCCTCCCGCGATAGAGTACGTCATGACATGTCGGTCTTCCCCAATCCTAAGATCGTCAACACTAGCTTCACTACTGAAGAGATATTCGACATACCAGATATTGATCCCAGGCTTCTCAAGTAACCAGGCTGTGTCTTCATCCTGCTTCATCTCCTCTGTGCTTACTGTCGCGCGATAAGCCGCAAAGCCAGTCTTTTGCGGCGGCAGGTCTGAACCGCCCAGAACAACAGATCGAGCTTGTGACTTGACGCCGTCTGCAGCAATGACCAGATCGGCACGGTATTCGCGACCATCAAAGGTTGTGGCGGAAGGAATTGACTCGTCGTATTCGGTGACCCTGCTGTCAGTCACAATCTTTACTCCAAGGTCTTCTGCCCGGCGGCAAAGGGCGCGATGGAAGTCTGCTCGATGGATGACTAAATAGGGCGCTCCGTATCTGTCTTCAAAGTCTGGGGAGAGTCTTGTATAGGCGATCGGATCGCCATTCTCCCATCGTCGAAATGTCATACTATCTGGCTTCACGGCATATTGTTCAAGATATGGACCGAGACCCCATTTCATGAGCAACCTGCACGAGTTCGAAGGGATCTGGATACCTGCACCAACCTAAAGTATAGACGTCAGACAACGGTCCAGCCTTTGCATTTTGAGTACGTACCTCGCCCAAGACAGCTGCCTGCTCCAAGACTGTAACCTCGTGGCCCTGACGGGTGAGCGCAACAGCTGTAGCTAGGCCGCCAAGTCCTGCGCCCACGATCAAGATTTGCAGCGTGACTTGAGAGCCGGACAAGTGACCGTTGCCATTAGCATGCTCAGCAGTTTGATGCAGTCTCTCCAGGAGATTAGTGGATCGTGAAGGGTACGCCGCTGCCTATTTGGAGTGAGACATTAACTCGATTCACTGGAGGGCAGGTCGTTGACACGTACCGGCTGAGTAATCTTGTTCTTTGCCATTGTTGTTTGAGTCACATGTATGTTTTGGACTCTTGAAACGGTTCCTCGAATGATGTACTTGTAAGTAAACTGTCAGCAATGCACAGACGAATTATGTAGTTTTGTGCTGTGCGAGGTAATATGAGGGGCGGATGTCGCGGGATCCTTTCCCGATGGTGCCCCGAAGACAAAACCACCGCAGCATCTGCCGATTTACCAGCAATAAAGCTTGTTACCTTGGCAATCATTGATTGATAATCACATGAATCTTTCTGAAGTATATTTACGATACAATAGAGAACGTCGTCAAGGGATTAGAATCACGGCCTTTGATTGAAATCACAATCGCCACTATCCTATCACAATTACTATCAACTTAACTTCGCTCACCCTCAGAAACATCCAAGAGATCAAACAAAATGGCGCCTTCTGCAGTCACAGCACCTAACGGTGGTCAGCCTCTTGGCGACGTAACTCCAGCCAAGTCACTGAACACGTCTGAGGAGCTTGTTGAAGCCCTCAAAGCTACCAACACAGCTCCTCTCTGGGCCCAGATGACACGCCTGAACCCTCCAGCACCCAATCCTCAGACGGTCCCCTATGTCTGGTCATACGACAAGATTAAGCCATACCTCCTCAAGGCTGGACAGCTTATCACGGAGAAGCAAGCTGAGCGCCGTGTCCTGATGCTCGGAAACCCTGCAAGAGGTGAGTCGGGTATCTCGCATTCCCCGCCCGCTGAGTCAGTACTAACCCTCTTGGCCTAGAGGCACCATATACTACTGATACCCTGTATGCTGGACTTCAGCTGGTGCAGCCTAAGGAGACGGCGCCTGCGCACAGACACACAGCCTTTGCTTGCAGATTCATCATTGAGGGCACTGGCGGCTTCACTGCAGTTCACGGCAAGAGAGTGCCTATGAAGCCTCGAGACGTCATCGTCACTCCTACTTGGAACTGGCATGATCATGGAAAGAAGGGCGCTGATGAGGAGGGTGGAGATGATCAGCCTGTCATCTGGCTCGATGGCCTTGACCTCCCCAGCTTCATCCACTTCCCTGTCCATTTCGTCGAACATCATACTGCTGCAAGATACCCAGCTGAAGACTTTGAAGAGTCTGATATTGTCTATCCATGGAGCAAGATGCAGCCTAGACTAGATGCCAGTCCTGATGAATGGGTCTCGGAGCCGTACCTGAAGCCTAGTAGGGCCGAGAGTGAGTGCTGACATTGACAATACTTGGGCTTCTGCTAACATCATCACGCAGTTGGTCGTATCATTGGCGCTTCAGCTGAGAGACTCAACCCTGGAGCCAAGTCGCCCGAGATTCAAGAGACAAGCTCTGCCGTGTACCATGTCATTGAAGGCTCCGGCTCCACACAAGTTGGAGACAAGGTCCTTGAGTGGAAGCAGGGTGATACTTTTTGCATTCCAACTTGGCACAAGTATCAGCATCATGCAGATGATAGCAGCAAGGTTTATCTCTATAGATTTGATGATAAGCCGATGCTCAGGGCTTTGGGATTCTACCGGGTGGCAGGAGTTGATGTTGAGACTTATGTCTCTGAATAACTTGGATAGCCTTACTGTCAGATGCATCAAGAGGGGAAGGGATCCAAACTATGATGAAAGTATTCTAAATAAGACAATCGTTGATTCCACTTGACTCTTCTCGAGACCAAAGTCGAGTTAAATACAGTATCAAGTGCGCCATGCTCCTCGAAATGATTGAATGTGAACGTGGGAATAGCCTCTTAAGTTGACCAAGCTCGGGCATCAGCTCAAGGCATACCTTCCACCCAACAATCCATTGTCTATATCAACTCAAAATACAAATGAGCCTGAGGTACGTGTCACCAACCACTCGTCTTAACTGGGATCCTGCCCTTGGTCTTGTCGTTCAACCTCCTCCGTTCCCCTCAACCACTTCTGATGCTTTCATCCCGTATCATACAATGTCAGCCTTTGGTATTGTCCGGCCAGGAAAAGACCAACGGGGCCAGTTCTTTGCAGACTGTAGCATGTCTTTGACAGCTGATGATCAGGTGTCTAGCCAATCGCTCGGTGCATAGGGAGGCAGCCGATATTGCCCCTAACCCCGGACTATACTGATTGGCGCATCCGCACCCGAGGCTACGAATTATTGTTGCTTGGCGTGCTCCCGGAAACCTTCTATTAGTCCCTACTACAAGTAATACGATATCTCGCCATAATGATACTCAGTTTCCGATATCGTATTCCTGATTTTGTTAGCTCCACTGAAGCTCTTTCAGAGACAATGGCGGACTCTACCACTGACCAGCCTGTGCTCCGCAATGGATCACAAGGTAATCGTGTTCCCCTGCTTATCAACGATGCTCCAGTTTTAAGAGAGGATGACACTTCACGACACCAATCATTTGAAGGAGGGTATTTCCAGGGTGCTGCCATATCCGACTGTGCGGATGCTGTGGCGAGTTGTAGCAAAGCATTTGTGACTTGGTCTACAACTTCTCCGACCCATAGACGCGGTCTTCTCTTGCGCCTAGCACAGGTATATACACTTTGACCCATTTTGATACCATGACTAACGAAGTGGAAAACGTAGGTGCTGAAGAACCATCAGGATGAGGTCCAAAATATTATGAAGTCTGAGATCCACTGCGACGATCTATGGGCGTCTATCGGCGTCACTACCAGCATCGATTTGATCGAACAGACAGCGTATCTGCTCACAGCCGGGAGCATGAGTGGCACCATCCCGCACACCCAACCTAAAGGGTCGTATGGTTTGGTGTTTACTCGTCCTTTGGGTGTTGTTCTGGGAATTGCTCCCTGGAACTCGCCTCTTTTCTTGGCCCTTCGAGCAGTCATTGCCCCACTGGCTGTTGGGAACACTGTCATTCTCAAGGTGAGAATTCTACTACTGATGCCTGGCATCACCTTACTAATCTTGGCCAACTCCAGGGATCTGAGCTTAGTCCCCGAATACATTACTTCGTCGCCGGGTTGTTCGCAAAGGCTGGCTTCCCTCCTGGTGTCATCAATTTTATCCTTCATCGGCCAGAAGATGCCCCTGAGGTAGTTGGTTATCTCATTCGAGACCCCGCTGTCAGAAAGGTCAACTTCACTGGCTCTACGCCAGTTGGACGTAGCATTGCTGAGCAAGCGGGACGGGCTCTGAAGCCGGTATTGCTGGAGCTTGGTGGGAAGAACTGCTGCATCGTCTTGAAGGATGCAGACATCGGTCGTGCAGCAGAGGCGGCTCTTGCAGGAGCAACACTCAATGTGAGCCTTCTTCCTACTACTTATGGCCAGTCACTAATAAATGTTATGCATAAAGGGCGGACAGATATGCATGTCTACAGATCTTGTCCTCGTGGAAAAGGATATCGCAGATGAGTTTCGTGCTGAGCTTACGAAGCTTTTGCAAAGCAAGAACGGCTCTTCGTATCGACTTGTCGGGCCAAAGAGTCAGTCGAGAGTACAAGCTTTGGTATCCGATGCAGAAGCCAAGGGATCTTCTGTAAAGTCTTCTATAGGGCACCAGACCGACTCAACCCTAATCCCCGTCACAATCCTCGATAGCATCAACAGCTCTATGGACTTCTTACGTACAGAGAGTTTCGGTCCCTGTCTTGGAATCGTCGCGGTCTCTGACGGGGACGAGGCGGTCAAGATTGTCAATGATAGTGATTACGGGTTGTCTGGTGCGATATGGACACGGAATCAGTACGCAGCATTGGAAATGGCGCGTCGACTACAAGTTGGCGCGGTGCATATCAACTCGTCTACGGTTCATGATGAAGCGACTTTGCCTCATGGAGGAACGAAGCAGAGCGGGTTTGGAAGATTTGGTGCGGAATGGGGGTTGAAGGAATTCGTTGAGACGCAGACAGTTATCATGCATGCGTAATCACATCACCTAGCTTTATCATCAATTGCATTTTCTTCAATCGTCCTCAAACATCATGTCGCAAGACCATGTAGTTGATTATCGATTGTCTGAGCAGGTACCTAATAATCCTTCAGTAACTGTGTGGGTAGCTGGTATACTACCTAGATTGGACTTATGAGAGTGTCATTTGGAGTTAATAGACCTGACTGCTGGTGCTTACATCATTCTCCTCAGCCGTACCAAATACTCACTCTCTTTGGGCATCATCACGAACAGCATTGGCTGCTACAGTGCCTCTGTTACCCGCTGGAAAGATACGTCGAATACCGTCTCCCGAACTACCCGTAGACTCGGCCTACGGGGATCCCACTCATAAACATGGCTTTCGTTAAATCAGCTCCATGAGTATCAATGACCGAGATAACGGCGGCTGACTGGGAAACCGAGGTCCGACCCCGCGGTGTTGATGGCACAAGGTGCAACAAGCGAGATCAAGTCCCCGCGAGTCCCCAGCAAGCAAGGATATGAAGCTTTCGAGCCATGTAAAACGCGTCAGCCATTGATTGAAGCGACCAGATCGTGCGGGGTAAACTCTGGGGTAAGAGCTGGATCTTTTCCGGGGCTCGGGGCAAAGACGGGAGACAGCGTGTCCCAGCCGGAAGCATCCTGGCACGAGGCTTGGTCTAGACCAGCGCTCGGCACTGGCCAGTGATAAGCGAAGGCATAAAGCATTGAGGCTCCAACCCTGTGAGCAACTCCTTTTCTGAAATCAGTCTCATCAATCAATTGCCATCGACACCACTGCCAGTCATCAACTGTGCTACGAGGACCGCATACTCGACAATGTCTATCTCTCCTTTCGTAAGAGCACCTCCAGTCACTGTTGCGACTCAGGCCGCGAATGCTAATAGAACGCGACTTATAGGAATGGCCGCTCTGGTGGCGTATATGCGTTCTGCTGAACATCAGCTTCTACAATCTCATCGGAAATGCCTGGGCCTCTGGTCTTTCTTCCGTCTTTGGGTTGATCATTCAGGAGCTGCACTGCACGCAAACTCAAGCTTCTAGGTTGCCGACGTATGCTCTGCTGGCTTTGGGACTCTCTGTGCGTCACTCATCGTCTTATCCTTGATGGGTCTGTCGATTCGCTAACACTCTCAGAATCTCTTCGCTCTCCCGTTATCGTTACTCATCGGAAAGCGCTACACGGTCCTCGGTTCGCTCGTCATCTTCATCGCGTGTAACATCTGGTCCAGCGAAGCAACCGACTATTACTCACTTCGAAACTCGCGTATCGTCGGTGGTTTGGCTGGCGGTCTCGTTGAGGCTCTCGGTCCCATCATCGTAGCTGAGACGTTTCCCACTCATCAGCTCGGAAGAGCCATGGTCGTCTACGTTGGCTTCCTCGCCGCTGGCTCTGCAATCGGTCCCATGGTCGCTGGTGCGGTTGGAGTTGATCTGGGGAGCTGGAGATGGTACCTGAGGATTCTGACAATCGCGACTGGCTTGAATCTCTTTGGTTCGATCTTGATGCTTCCTGAGACAACTCACGATATCGAGGAGCTGGACGCTGCTCAACCCACACCTGGAAGCGAGCCTATTCCCGAGCCCAAACCTACAAGCACTTCGATCGAGGATATCTGCATCTCGTCACCGGCCGAGACTACAACTGGGGAGATTTCTGCCGCCAGCTTCAGAAAGGAGTACATTTCGAGGTCCTTCAGTGGCGAGTTTATGCCGATGAAATGGAAGAAAATGGGTCTGTCACTGGTCCGGCCGCTGCAGCTGCTCATGGCACCCCAAATTCTCGTCACCGTCTACATTTTTGGCCTGACCATTGGCTGGACTGTTATCATCTCCATCCTCCTCCCCGTCACCTACGCCCAACCTCCTCTGTTGTGGAATTCGCGTTCGATTGGCCTACTCTGCACCTCTGCTCTTATTGGCCTTCTTGTTGGTCTGCCTTTTGGTGGTTATTTGGCAGACCTTCTCTTCATCCGATCAACAAAGGGACGCACCCAGGAGCCTAATCCCAGAAGTAGACTGCCAATGATGCTAATCGGAGCAATCGCCAGCCCTGTTGGCTGCATTATCCTCGACTATGGACTTCGAACCCCTACTCACTGGATCGTTGTATGCGTCGGATGGGGCCTCGTCTCATTTGGTTTGACAGGATCGGCTAATGTTCTGCTTACTTATTCGGTCAACACTATGCCTTCGCGAGCAGGAGATATCGGTGTCCTTGTAAACGTCATGAAAAATTGCTTGGCCTTTGGTGTATCCTACTCAGCCCTTACTTGGCTGAATGCTATGGGCCCCTTGAAGCAATTCGCCGTCATGGCAGCTCTTCTTTGGCTTGGATACATCCTGGTCATTCCGGTATGGGTTTGGAGCAAGTCCATTATTCGCAGAAGTGCTGTTTATACCCGGTAGTTGGTTATGGGGAATTTGCTATATATCCCACCATTTGTTTACCGTCTAGTCAGCTTCTAGTATAGCTCAATTAGCTGCTATACTTCATTTGCTTATTTCTCTTAATTATGTTACGTTGCCTGACTAATGAGGAGCAATGTGATGCTAGCCGTGCGACTAATTGAATAGTTCACGGAATGTTATTATTCCTCATACCAAAGCTCTACATTGGCTTAAATATCTATCACAATCAGATTTAAGACCATATACAGAATAATAATCTCATCAATGGAAAGTCCGATTGTCCGAAGACAAGAGAATGCCTTGTAAAAAGCCTGACACGCTGCCAAGTCGCGTGTTTACCCTACATTATCAAACTGCAGTATGGAATGTTTCCGCTTTGACCAATTATGTACCTGAATCGAGAAGCAAACAACCGGGCTAACCGAATTTAGCCGCCAAGGGAATCAGATCGACGTACTGCCTCAGGTTGTATTTTATTTATAAACCAAGGCCGGAGTACGTTAAGATCATTGACTGTCCATTCCAATGTCTGTACATGCGCCTTAACATAACAAACCAGTTTTATTTCACAAACATGCCGTTCTCGACTGTCTACGAAGATCCTTGGAAAAGGGACCCGATTGATTTAAGCCACGCTGCTGTTGTGAGCTCATATGCTGTTATTTGGTGCATTGGATCTGAAACTCATTCCTTATCGATAGCAACACCTCGAACTAATTGAGACCTTTCTGAAGCTCCTTCAACACCTCGGCGACGCAGATGGTAGCATAAGTGACGAAACATTGGCATATTCAGAATGGCGTTATGCCATGTATCTTCGTTTCATCGACATACGAGGCTTTTGCTCAAACGATCACCCACCTCCATGGTAGGCTCTGCAATTTCGCCACTCAAGCGTCTGACTAATAACAGCAGGGACGTCGCACTCATCATGTATCTGCACATGCTGTCGCCCTCGCGCTTTCATCACTATATATACGATAACCGCAATCGCAACTTCAATGGCATCTTTGGCTTGGAGCATCGGCATTTCCCCATGACTAAACTGCTAGCAGGTGAATGGTGTCCCAGACGGACAAAGAAGGCTTGGGATGATTGCAGTAAGATGAGCGGGTCTGGCTCCGAGTGCCGTGGCTCCAACCTACCGTATCAACTATGGCCGTCTGCACCATGGAAGCCGAAAAGACTCTCCATTCTGGGAAGCAGGGCAGATCGGCCACCATGTTCGGGCCCAAAGTGGATCACACCGACTAATAAAAAGCTTGAAGACGTCCCCAAGGATCAACGAGGAAAGGTCATCCTGATGCATCAATGGGATCGCTGCCGCACAAGTGTACCGGAGCAAGGTTACAAGATCTGGGACCTCCAGTCATACGCAGCGATACGAACTTGCAGGGTAGAAGAAAGATGTAGGAGTCAAAGTCAGCATGAACAGTTCAACGAGACATGCATGCTAAAGCCATGGCCATCCTTGCAAGACCTTCGAGCAGACCTCGATCAACAAGTGTCTTTCTGGAAGGTTCTACATCGAGTCAAGAACTCAGTACCTGGCTTGGTCGACAGTTTGAAGAACTCGGTGGGTGACTATGAGGACTTTCTTGGCCTTCTGGGTAGTATACTTCCAAAGAGTGGGAGGGATGGCTCATACAAGTCAAAGCTAGACCCAAAGGCAGCAAAGTCATCTCGTCGCCCAAGTTCACGACCTTCTTGGATCATCCCTCCAACTCTCGAGATCGACCTTCTATGGCGCACTCATCGTTTATTCCCCGCAAGCTACTGGGTTTGGTCGGCCGAGAAGGCAGACTGGGTCCTTGATAGAGAGCGTACAGCGAATGCGCAAGCTGCAGGTACACTGCTTCAACGCACAAGACAATTATGGAAGTCGAAGTATACCTCGGAGTTGGAAAGGGGAGTATCAGTGGAGGAGACGTTGACGGAGTACGTGCCTGACAAAGTGACGCATGCTGCTGCCGACGTGGAGAGGACTGATCTAAGAACTCTGCTCTTGGGTCGCGATGCGTGGAAAGAGAGGAGAGTTATCAGAAGGGGTCGAGGGGACGATATATCTGGGGGTGGAGGAGCGGGCGATTACGGAGGGTCTGGGGGTTGCGATGGAGGTGGCGGAGGTGATGGTGGCGGAGGTGGCGAATAGGTAACGATAAAATGACCAATGCTCAGAGACTGTCGAAGAGGGATCGGGAACGAAACTGAACAGATGGATTCAGTTGAATGACAGAAGTGCCATAAAAAGGTAACCTTCGATTATATATCGTGACAACAGAGCAGGTGCAGAAGTGGGAAATAATAGAAAAGAAGAAAAGAAAAAGCTGGTCAGCTACTTCGTGGAGTGTGGCCTTATCTCAAGTTTAGAGACAGTCAAGGAGAATCCTGGTAGCAACTTCGCGACCGATGCAGGGGCCAAAGGATGCCGCCCTCCCCTAACCATGTAATTGCCACGGCGAGGATCTACTGCTGTCGGCTTGACGAGACCAGGTGCGTAGTTGGTACTTGTGATGTTATTAAATTGCCTAATGGCGACTATTCTTTCTGCCCTCCCCACGAGATTCGTATGAGGATATTGCCATCTCAATTGCGGAGCTCAATCTACGCCCGTCGCTTGACACCAAAACGGTCTAGAAAGACTTGGCAATGAGGGAATTATTGGCTTCTCCAGCTGAGGAGATCATACTCCGCCAGTATGAGAAGCTCCGTATTGCGAAATGGCGCTTGGGAATGGGGCTTGTTGGGGTAGCACGATGGAGTCCAGAAAGGTCGAGACGAAAACCCCGCACTTCTCCGCCTGCTCCGCGCAAGCTTAAATCAAGGTTATCACAGAACTAAAACTCAATTTCAGGTGCACGGCTGTTTTCTTGTCCCCAGTGACCAAGCGATGCATTCTCATTCGTCATCGAAGGTCCTTCATCACCCTTCTAGAGCCAGACTAATTCTTCTAGTGCAATGCAGCGGCCGTTTTCTCCCTGCGCCTCGGGGGCTGTATCCAAGCTCGGAACTCCGAGGTCTCCAACGGATCAACAACAGTCTACTATAGTATTACAGGTTCGCAATTACGTACTGACAATGTCGGAGTCTAAAGTCCACTGTTGTCGTGCTCTCGTATGTGGTTCAGCAGCCAAAACCTTAATCTGGAGGGCATTGACCAGCTACGCAGAAGTCTATTGCCCCGTGGGGTAGAATGGTGGAGGAATGACGGAACCTTGCACGAACTGGGTCACCGTGGGGTGCTCCAGACGGATACAATACTGGAGACCGGCCATCGGTATTGTAAGTGCGGCTAATCTCGCCGAAGAGTATAGATAAACAGGTCCCTGCACGGCTTGTTGAAGATTCTTCCACCTAAGCCACCTCTCTACCCACCTAAGAGGCAGTGGTATCAGCTTTGAGTCACAAGACCCTTCGAAATCCAGTCCCAGAATCATCGATTACAATCACGATGGCTGATATCGAGAAGCCGTTCCAAGTTGAGACTGAAAAAGTCGACAACACGACCATCGAATACGAGCGGGCTCAACTTTTGGCCCATCTACCAGATCCTGATGCGGGAAAGACGGTGGAAGAGCGTCAAGCTATTGTACGTATAATCAACAGTGCACTGGCACCAACGAGCAACCTAGCTAACTGATCCAAACAGGAAAAGAAGCTGATGTGGAGGGTTGACCTGGCCCTTATACCATGGCTATCTTTCCTCTACCTCCTGTCCTTCCTCGACCGAACCAATATCGGAAACGCTCGCCTAGCTGGTCTCGAAGTCGATCTTGGGATGGTCAAAGGGGACTACAATAATGCATTGACGATCTTCTTCGTCTCGTATGCTGTCGTCGAACCTGCAACAAATGCCCTGCTCAAGAAGATCACGCCTCGGTTATTCTTCACCCTTATTATTCTGACATGGGGACTGATAATGACTCTGATGGGCCTTGTCACCAACGTCAAGGGCTTGCTAGCCGCTCGCTTCTTCCTTGGTATGGCCGAAGCCGGACTCTTCCCCGGAGTTAACTATTATCTCTCTTGTTGGTATAAGAGCTCTGAAATCGGCATCAGGTCATCTATCTTCTTCTCAGCAGCTGCACTGGCAGGCTCCTTTGGTGGCTTGCTTGCAGCAGTTATTGCGAAGATGGATGGCATCGGCGGGAAACCCGGTTGGGCTTGGATCTTTATCTTGGAGGGCCTTGCTACTGTTATAGCTGGACTGGCATGCTGGTGGCTCGTCTTTGATTGGCCAGCAACAGCGAGCTTTCTTAGTCCTGATGACCAGATCCGAGTCCAACGTCGCTTGATCATGGACAGACAAGGTCGGACTGCAGAGGACTTCGATAAGAGACATATGTTTGCTGCCTTGAAGGACTGGAAAACGTATGGATACATGCTTATCTATATGGGCTGCCTTACTCCTTTATATGCCTTCTCCCTGTTTCTTCCGACTATCATTGCTGGTATGGGGCATGCAGGTACGAAAGCACAGCTTCTCTCTGTGCCCCCTTATGCAGTTGCAGCGGTTCTCACCATTTGCGTGGGTTTCTACGGCGACAGGACTCGACAGCGAGGTTACTGCAATATTGCTATCGTTTTGCTTGGCATTACTGGTTTTGCTATGCTCATAGCGTCGTCCAACCCGACAGTGCAGTACGTCGGTGTCTTCCTCGGCGCCGCAGGCATTTACCCTACCGTCCCCAACACTCTCTCATGGTTGAACAATAACACTGAGGGGTCGCTGAAGCGTGCCTTTGTGCTGGGCGTAGTAGTAGGCTGGGGCAATTTGAATGGCGTGGTGTCATCAAACATCTACTTGCTTCGCGAAAAGCCCCGTTACTATACGGGACATGGGGTTGTCTTTGGATATCTGGTGGTGTTCTTGCTTGGTGGATCTATTCTGATGCATTTTGGACTTCGTAAGATGAACAGAGATCGCAGCCTTGGCAAGATGGACGCTAAATGGGACAGTCTGTCAGACGAACAGAAGTGGATTCAAGGTGATCTGCGACCTGACTTTAAATACACTCTATAGTCTATAGCCTGACCATGACCATATAAAAAGTACGGCTTATTTGTAAAACCTGCTAAGTTGACATACGCGCTCAAGTCCAAGTCCCCATTGTCATATCGCGGTGAGTAATTGCTGTCATGCTATGGTTGATGAGGGGTAAGCTATACCCTGTTGGATCATGCCAGTGTCGGGCTTGGGATGCAAGAGCCCTTGGGAGGGGTATGCGATATTAACGGGAAGGCTGCTTTGGATTACAAGGAGCCAAGAGTACAGGGTACAAAGCATCGAGATTATGTCGGATGTGGTGCAGCGCAATCAGGTAATCTGCAGGACGGCGTATTCGGTGTTTGGCTGCATAAAATAAGCCCAAGGTGGCACCGTTACTTAAATAGGTGTTAACCCCAAAGAACACTCCTTGCTCAAGAAGGACAAAGTCTATTAATAATTCTGATCCGGGAGACTTTTTATTGCAACTGCAACTACTCGACACTCATACCCAGATGATGGAGTGCGAAGGGCTTAGCCTAGTGCCTGACCCGTCGAGATATGCCATCATCCCCATTAGCGTGGTCATCCTCACCCTGGTCATTGGATCATGGTTGCTAGACAGACACCCCGAGCCACCACTGCTTAACCCAGTGAGGCCATTTGAACTCATCAACCTTCCACGACTCTACCGCTTCATGCGATACAGTCTGGATATTCTCACGCGGGGCGCCGAGCAATTTCCCCGTCAGCCATACAGGCTTTTCTGCGAATGGGGCGAATTGGTGATCTTACCTCCCGAATGTATAGACGAGATCAAGAATGACAAGCGGTTCGACTTTGGAGTCGCCGCCAGTGATGTAGGTCTACAACCCTCTGGGAGAGAGTTTCTATAACTAGACTAATGGGCTCAGGATAATCATGCTTATATACCTGGGTTCAACGCCCTCTTGCACGATCCTTTCATGTCAAAGATCATATCGCGACAACTGACCCAAGCCTTAGGTTCGTCCGCTGTGATTCAAATTCATGTCGTTATGGATGACAGTCGGGAACAGGCAAACTGACGGCTCCATTATCCGATGAAGCTGCTAGTCATGAAAAACGTCATTACAGATTCTCACGGTAAGTTTGCCTTCTCTGCATAGAAGTGGTGACACGTACAATGGTAGTGAAGCTAATTGTTTTCCACAAAGAATGGCACGTCCTAAATTTGAGAGAGGATGTCGCCAACATCGTAACCCGAATGTCCTCCAGAGTCTTCATGGGAGAAGAGCTATGTCACGACGAAGGATGGAACAAAGCACAAGCATACTATACCATGAAGACGTTCCAAGCCATGATGGTCCTCTGCATGGTACCTCGCTGGCTTGGACCCTACATCCACTGGATCCTGCCTCCCTGTTGGATTGTTCGCAAATCTCTAGCTGCCGCCCGGAAACAACTAGCTCCACATATTAAGCGTCGTCAAGAGATCAAGACTGCGGCAATTGCTCGGGGAGAGAAGTCTCCCTTTGATGACACGATTGAATGGTTTGCACAGAGTGGTTCTCAATTACCCCCCGCCGATTGTCAGATATCGCTCTCACTAGCTGCTATACATACGACCACTGACTTGCTCTCTCAAGTCATGATTGATATTGCCGCACACCCAGTACTCTTCACGGAGATGCGTAAGGAGATCATCGGCGTACTTTCAACGTCAGGCATGACCAAGACTGCCCTTTCTAATCTCAAATTGATGGATAGCGTTGTAAAAGAGTCACAGAGGCTTAAGCCAATACTGCTGGGTGAGTAACATTGACTCTACATATTTGATCTATCTACTGATACACGTCAGGCTGGAGAAGACAGGCGCTTGCTGATGCCACCCTGTCCAACGGTATTCAGATTAAGCGAGGCCAAAAGGTAGCCGTCACATCAATTCATATGTGGAGCGATAACAACTACGACATGGCAAAAGAGTTCAAACCCTATCGCTTCATGTCAGATACGGAGAAGACATCATCTCTGGTCAGCACAAGCCCGAAGCATCTGGGATTTGGTCACGGCATGCATGCTTGTCCAGGGCGCTTCTTTGCAGCTAATGAGGTCAAGATTGCTTTATGTCACCTACTGCTCAAGTATGACTGGAAGTTTAAGGACGATGTGAAGCCAGAGCCTGTGGCATTTGGCATGGCATATGTCGCCAACCCCTTTGCCAAGTTAATGATCAGAAGAAGGGAGGGAGAGCTGGACTTATCTACGCTGAACTGCGGAGACGGACACGGTCAGAGTTGAACGGGATCTCTGTCTGGTAACTATTGTTGTTGAGCCTCTAGTATAGGTAGTTAGGAGAGGTAGTTTTGCAAAGTCAACATTAGCATAACTAAATATCATAAGAGGTTTACAGTACTTAGAAGATGGATCGATCCTGTTCAATGTCACTTACTTCTTGTGCGTATTAGAGAGTTAAATTCGTTGCCTTCAAACGGTGTCTTATACAACGGCGCATTAAGGAACGCATAAACTCCAACTTATAATGTATGGGCTCTCTACACTCTCTAGCAAGTCTTACTAGGCTATGCATAGTACATCTATGCTTCAAATACTGACCCAAAGACGTTGCCATCTCCCATTCCAGCCTCACTAACTTCCAACCCCTTCAGTGCCTCGAGCACCTCCTCCGGAGAGGCCCCTTCTTGATGATGGTCATGTTCTTCTCAAAGTGTTCAACAGTCGAACCTCCAAGAATAATGGCATCTTGTGGCTGAAGCTTGGAATGGTAGTACAACCATCGAATAGCCACATCAGCAGGGCCTTCAACGGCTCCGCTGGCTACGAGACCAGACAGCCCCTTGACTGCATTGTGAAAGGGCTCCTTGTCGTATATAAACTTGTAGACGGTCAGAGGATGAGTTGGCTCGCCGTGTAGAGTACCGGCTGTATCACCAACTGTTGGCTTCCCGGTCAGGAAGCCTCCTGCAAGTGGACTATAAGCATGGAGGACCATGTCATGCTGGCGGAGGAATGGCAGGATTTTGGTGCCTGTTCCTCGCCAAATATAGTTGTACATGTACTGTGCAACGGTTGGCTTGACATAGCCTTTAGCATCGCAGATCTCGATGTACTTCTCTATCATGCTGAGAGGCCAGTTGCATAGCCCTAACTTTAAGATAGATTAGCCCCGGTTCTCATAGAAGGTCTCCTATTCGGCATGTCTCATACCTGTTTGAATTTGCCCTTTTTGAACTGGTCATCAAAAGCGCGGGCCTGATCCTCAAGAGGTGTATCAGGGTCTGGCATATGAGCTGAAAGAACGTTGACCGAGTCTTGATGGAGTTTCTCCAGGCTGGTGTTGAGACTCTCCTCAACCGCTTCAGGAGCCAATGCTCCTCTGAGATCCCGGCTGATAGCAATTCTAGTGTCTATCGTCCAATCGCCGGACTTTGCTTTTCCGAGAAGAACCTCAGTAATGCCAGTGGCTTCTTCAGTGGGATAGCTTGCAGCTGTATCGAGATGCTTAATGCTATTGCCTGAAGCTACTTGGAGGAACTTTCGGACAGCATCCTCCTCGGCGAGAGAGCCGTAGCCGATTGATGCGGTGCCAAAGATGACTTGGGGGCCTTTCTGAAGCATGTTTTGATATTAACAATAGAGTCAAGGGTTGTTGTCTGGATGTGGAATCTAGGGCTTCTGCTTGTTGCCATCTCATCAATGTACTGTTATCACATGATTTATAAAAAGAACATTAATCAGTTATGGGTCACATGTTACATGTTTCTTGGGTATAGCGTCACCAATTGTCTCGAAGGATCCGACGACATGTGAAAAGGTAAGGATAATTGCTGTATGTGTGTCTTGTAGGAGTGTATTTTCAACGGAGGCGTGGTAATATAATACAACAATGGAGGGGTATAGTGGAGAGCACCCATAAACAGCGTTTTCGGGCGCTATGTAAGATATCTGAAAACCCCTCAAGTATGCGTGCTAACGCCAAGCCATGTAGTGACCTTGTTGTTATCAAAATATCGACCAGGGGTTACGTATACTTTGTCTTGACATGTTACGTACTATGTGCACGAGGGGCAAGACAATCGGCCCAGATACCTCCAGCTTCCGAATCAGAGAAAAGGTGCAGACTCGACTGCATACCCTCCTGGCAAGCTATTGAGTAAGTATATACGGCAGCTTTATCCTCATTACGCTCGTGACCTCAAGTTACCTGTTTGCTACGTCTCTTATCATGCGCGTTGCTTTCATTGGTGCTGGTCCTGGTGGCCTCGTTACACTCAAGTATCTCACGGAAGCACACAAGTTCTTCAACATTGATCCAGTTGAAGTTCGCCTCTTCGAACGTGAAGGCGCTGTTGGTGGTACCTTTACCCAGCGTACCTATGAGATGAGTTTGCTCTGGGAAATTCACTCCTGGTCTTAACTGACTGCGATATCCAGCTCGTTTCACCCAAGTATCTGACCTGCTTCTCTGACTTCCGAGCAGAATTGGATGATCCAGACTTTCTCAGCGCCGAGAGGTTCATTCGCTACTTGAAACAGTACGTGGATTATTTCGCTTGCCACGTCGGAGCTGAGAGTGATCTTCAATATCATCAAGCATGAGTGATGACCCATGTAGGCTTTCAGTAATGGCCTTGATTGTGTTGACTTGGTCTGCAGGAACCTTGAGCCAGAAGTTGAGAGCATCGATTGTCTTGTTTCGAACTCCCTTGGAAGGCAAGGAGCACAGATATCGGTAGGGCTCCATGACGACATCATCCTCCATCGGAGGTAGGTTCTGAGCATAAGCATCGGACCATGTTTTCTTGTGCGTAGTGTCAGTCGATTGAGGAACTGTCCATTCAGTCTCATGGCCCGAACTGCTTGTATCTGATTTGGGGTCTGCTTCCTCGGCGCTACAGGCAGTGGAAGAATCATCGTGTCCACTCTCAAGGCAGTGGTCACTGGTAGTAGGCTCGGATGTCTCAGAACCTCCAGTCCATTCAGGAGGCTTCTCATCGTCATTCTGACCGTTCTTCTCAAGATTACCCTGGCTGAAACCTCTTCGATGCCGGGGCTATCCGGCGTCGACAGTCTGTGAATTTCAGTAGCCTCTGGCATAGTCGCTTCTTTAGTAGCCTGTACCGGATCATACGAAGTGCTGAGCTGCTCCTTTGTCTGCTGCAGCCTGGTTTGCTGACGTTCGTTTCAAGGAGCGTTCATGTCATATCTTCGACACTGAGTGCTCCAGATAGCATTTCCACTGGCACCAAAGAGTATGTGGTAGAGGTAGTCTTTGAGATCTTGAGAGACGTCGTTTCTTTCTCTTGTCTCCTTGGTGACCCGAAGACACTTGGCGACTCCGATCTTGTTGCGTGCTCTACAGAGACGTTCCGCCTCTTGAAGCGAGCAGTTATGCTGTCTTTGAAGAACAACAAGAGCATTGACAAAGTTACCAGGCTTACCAGCTTTCTCCGCCGCCGCAGCTTCTTTGCGGTAAGACCAGATGTCGTTGGTCAAGGTTACGGACATGATTGCTGGGAGAGCCAGCTGGTGGCACAGGTTGATCTCATGATCGGGGATTGTGATAGCACATCCGAAGATGATGAGAGCGTGCCAGAACCTGAGGCGTGTTAACAGATTTTCGATACCCATTGGGAAGGAACGCACATATAACCAACATCAGTTAATCCATAGTGAAGGTATTCATCAAGTGTCTTGAGGTTTGTGTCGTGGGCGCACCCAGCGCCTGTGTTGACAAAGGTAGCCCACGCGTTAGTGGCTGCTAATGCACGCGGCCGGTCGATGGCAGCCATTTGCTTGAAGATATAAGCTTGAAGGTGCCGTTTTCCAGAATTGCGACTTTCTATATCCCCGTCTCGGATACCTTGCTGCAGGGCATTAAGGAACTCATCGTTCTCAGCCGCCACCTATATACCGTCAGCTTTCGCTCTCAAAAGTCAAGTACGGTATATCACACCGTCTCTGCTGACTCCACGTCTGTAATATCATCATGAAGAAATGCAAATTCGTTTGCCTATGAGACGATCTCAAGTCTCTCGGGCAGACACTCGGGCAATTTGAGGCAGATGAAGTTATGCACAGGGCCCATTCCACCCCTAGAAGGTAGCTTGAGTCCCACATGTTCTTCCCAGTCATACTGGGCTTTGTAAATCGCAACTTCATCAAGGTCTAAACTCTTGTGCTTGCGGATAGGAACGCCATCACAAAGACCATTAGTATCACAGTCTGTGGGCTCAAAGGAGTAACGGTAGATAAAGTCCATAGGTAGTGACATATGGGAAGAAGATGAGGGATAAGTAGCTTGGTCGAGACCGGGCTTCAAATGGAAATATATTGTGAGTGTTATGTATCTTATGCGTTCATGTTTCCATTTAGATGTCCGGTCTTTATAGCTCTGTAGTTAGGTATGTGGAGGGGCCATGTTTTGCGGTAAAGAAGGATTAGCTACAAAGTAAGACTGGGACCTATAATTGGTGTAAACAATTACTAACTGCGGCCAGGTACTGCATACATGGACTCAGGGTTTCGTGCGAGGGGTATGTATATCAAGTTAGTAAGAGCCTATAAAAGAGGGCAGTACCAGGGTAACTTTAGGCGGGGGCCAACAACCCAAGACTGTGGGATACCTGCTGGTAGGAGCATACTGGCCGCCATGGTAGCGATAGGTGGAGCACTCAGGGCAATGGAAAGGACGCCTTTGCCAGCCTTTTTCCATTCTTCGAAGATCCTAGCAATATGCTGTGGCTTCATGATGAGACCGACCATTCGTGTTTTGTGATACACCATTGCCCGTGCGATTGACCCATTTGTCCATAGATCTGTTGGATGGGGTATACTATGGATCCCCAATATCTTGATGTAGCTCCCTCCGTCAGCCTTGTTCAGAAGAGGCACAGGTAGCTTGGTGAGATCAGCGTCATCACCTATAATGATGCTCTCCTTGCAAGGCCTAGTAGACAAGTACACTGGAGCCAGGGTCCTTCTGTCTTGGCGATAGCATCTTGTCGATGAAATCTCTCACGACTCACGCCAGCTTCTTTCTGAAGTGCAAGGTGCTGTGCAAAGCTTGGGTAAGTAAACTTTGGGGCACTAGAGAAACCAGCTATTGCACCAAGAATGCAAAATATGCCGTCTTTTGCCCCCTTCACATAATGGAACAACGCAGCCTTGGTGTGCTGTTCATATGCCAAACAAATGGTAGCTGCGGCTTCAAGCTTGGGGTTGACTTCAGCAATGTTATCGGCCTCCAGGAACTCGAGATGGAGATGCATCTTATCATTTCGAAATGGGGAGGGGCAACACTCAAATACGA
The DNA here is from genome assembly GCA_013364935.1 of Fusarium anthophilum. Classification (NCBI taxonomy): domain Eukaryota; kingdom Fungi; phylum Ascomycota; class Sordariomycetes; order Hypocreales; family Nectriaceae; genus Fusarium; species Fusarium anthophilum. Next base: position 117,755 of record JABEVY010000086.1, read on the forward strand.
ACTTGAAGCTCCAAGCAATATGACTTCGTATGTAGAGTCTTTTACTTCTGCCAAGCACTCATCGCTGGATGTCTCAACCTCACTATCCTCTAGCTCCTTCCGCATAGATGGCATGAGTGTAGTTCCATATAGGATGAAAACATTAGCAGGCATGCGCATGGGCTACGATAATGACCTCATCGTACGAGCGGCAAGTGTGACATTGAAGGAGAAATGCGACCTGGACGATCATTTACTTGGAGAACATTCTTGAAGTGATAAAGGCCAGCGAGGTGGTATCTCCGCCGGCCATGGCATTTTATACGCGACCAAGCTCTATCGAGGATATGATACAACAAAGTGTTCTGAGAATGATCGATCTGCTCGACCTGGAAGTCATAGAAGATGAGGCACGTTGGTCAGGGTTTGACTGGGCAGGCAAGGGAAAGCAAAGCATATATTGCAGGTAATAGTCCTCAAACTAAGTATCCTTATTTGTCATGTCAAACTCCTATTCTGTACCTGGACGCAGAAGCTCTTCGGTAAAGAAATTGTTCCAGAGTACCTCTACACCAGCACTGGCTGCGGCATCTGAGAAGCAATTATCTAGCGACATAGACGGGTCTAGAAAGAGGCTATGTTCCGTCGGCTGAGTTTGAGACAGATAATCAAGTCCCAAGACCTGTTGCTGTGGCATTGGGCACCCTCGGTGTACCTCTGGAGGTATAACCTGTTTTTCTTTACTCGACTCTTGAACTCGAAGGTTCATGAGAGGTTTGATGGTTTCGTTCATCTCGTTCTGGCCCATGGCCAAACGCCAGTAACTGTCGATACATCGGCTTTGTAGTCTCCCTAACACGGCATGGAAAGTTGTTGGAATAGAGAAGCGTCCTTCGTCCGCTGCTAGTTTGAGCTTTTCGATAACAAGGCTTATCAAATCCAGAGGAGAAATCCGTCCAGCTTCGGACACGGTTGCTCGATCCATAGTCGGCTTATCAAAGACTTCGAGCTTGATGATCATGACAGCGGCGTACATCAATCTGGTAAAGACGATCACGGGCACTTGCTGCAAGGTTTCGGGGGAGAATTGCAGGAATAGCTGAATCAGGTTCCGAGCCACACCCAGGCATTCTTTACGCGCCTCAACATAGTCTGGCGAATCTGGAGCGAATGCATTTGTAGAGAGCAAAGTGTTTATAGTGTAAGGAGGTCGAAAATCTCGAAACTCGTGATTCTGATAAAGACCTGGTTCATAGAGGTTAAGAAGGATGACATGGTAGTGTATGTCGAGAGTTACTTGAAATATTAGTTACTTGAGAAGAAGAAGGTGCTGGCAATCTTACGGGTCATGACTTCTGCTGGTAAGTTTCTCCTCCAATCCTTGACACTTTCGAGACAGCCTTGCAGAATGAAACGCCTACGCGGGTCCGAATGATTGGATCCCGAGCTCTCATCTGAACCGACTCTGGCTATGGCAAGAGACTCCTCTACAAGCCGTTGGAGGCTGATCCATGCTGCCAAGCGTCGGTCCCCAATATGTGAGCTCGCTGGAGAATCTAAGATATTTATACACTCTTGCACCCAGGGGCCATAGTGAAGCGTGCTCGGACGACGGAATGACATAGCGATACTGGATAACATTAGTATAACTACGGGATGTCCAGGAGAGGAAGAAATGTCAAACCCGGAGCATAGAAAGTAACAAGATGAGAACGCCCTCGCTGTTTCCAAGTATTCCTTCGAGTATAGAACCTGGGGATCAGATGACGGGATTTGATATCGCCCGTCATTTGAGGATTGCAGGTCAATCACTATAGCTGCTGCGATATTAATAAACTGGCCAAAGTTCAGATGCTGGAACTTGTCCGGTGGATGACTCCAAGTAACAAGAACTAAAGCAGCCTGTATCAGATCGATGGGTTTCCGACCGTAAATCATTGCTTCTTCCATAACATATCGCTCTGCATCTCGAAAGAGTGGTGTCCAGAGCTCTGGTCTTAAGCTGCTTGACGACGTTGCGAGTATGGCTCGGAAGAGTGCTGGTCGATCTTGCTGCAAGGTTTGCCACGAGAGCGGAGCGTCGGGGAGAATCAAAGGGTAGTGCGGTAAAAGGTCCGTAAAGAACTTGGTGTAAAGTTCATCTGCAAGTGACTCTTCAACAATACCCTGCGATACAGCATCTCCGTTGGTCGGCGGTTCGCTGGTAGTTCGATAAGATGCCGACTGGCTAGAAGACGGGGTTGAGATGTGCCCAATCGATGGAAATGAGTCTTGGGTACTGGCGGGCGTTATCGAGCTTTCTGAGGTTGGTGGTATGCACAGGGCTCTTTGGCCTCCTGTAGCAACCGCTCGCTGAACTTCCTCGAGCTTCTGTTCAAGCTCATGGATCCTTGTTTCATTTCGTCGCCGTCTTTTTCTTGTCGCTGGAGCGTTAAAGATACATTCGATGTCCAGCCTCTTGCAGCGGTTGCACTTTTCCGGCGAAGGACGTGAGTTGGAAGGGTCTGAGATGCATTTGATCTTCCTCCTCCGACAACCCTTGGGGCTCTTGCATTAGCAATGGCGCTGACATTTGCTGGTTCATCATACCTCGCAAGTCCTGTTTAGACGAGCCTCCGCGGTAACCTCAGCGGCACTCATACTGTATCGGTCGGTGTATCTGTGCCTGTCACGAAAGCGGAATGAACGAGTACTCACGGTCGCGGCCTAGAAATTTGAGCCCCTTTTCGAGGCGAGGGCGGAACTTAATAAAGTACCGCGTGCCGACCCAGACGCGCGCTAGTCTAAGTAGGATAATAAACGCCGGACGGATGACTCGTTGTTAGTGGTGGCAACCCTTGTTAGTGCTTACGCATTAGTACTCCGCTTACCCTGTATTTTAATTTCGATTTGTGAGATTATCTGCACAAAAGTATAAGGTTTATCTCTTAAGCCAGCTTGCATTTATATAACTGTGAGAGAAATATAACTAAGGTGGGCGCTGGCTATAAAACACAAAAGTAAATAATAATTATACTTAGGTTATAATCACATATGTCCAAGGTTGCGATCTAACCGAGAACGGCGAAATAGACAACGTAGATAACAATCTAAATCTATATCGGCATTTAATAATTAGCTAAGTCTATCGTAATATTAAGCTAATGCCTCACTATAACGTATCAACTGTATAACATTACATAGCCTTGGGCGTGGCCTAATCATACCTTGCATAGTGCTCCTCCATTTTTCCAGTCACCAATAGTCTTTGGGGCATATACGTAGTCAGTATGCTCAATGAGTTCCGAGACTTGACTGATCTGACCATGGGTTGGAAGAACGCTAGAATCTCATCAGTCCTTGCCTTCATTGTGTATAAAGTAATAGGAAGCGCTTACTAGGCGCTTTCAGGCAGACCATCCTTATCAAGCTGACCGAGCCACTCTCGCATCTCCCACCTATCATTGTTAGCATCAGGCATGCCAGGGTGCCACGCGTCAGCCTCAATGACAGCAATGCCCGACTTATGGGTAGGGCACTTGTCAGTGATAAAGGCATACGATCAGTCGATGGAGTGGGTGGCTTGCTCTTCCCAGATGAACCAGGCTTGGTGCTTGCTATCGCGGTGTATGTAGGGGTGCGTTTCGCTAGTAGACGATTAGATAGTAGTTCTCCATCGATCGAGGCTGGACACATACTTGAAGGTGATGAGCTCGGCACCGGGAATGCTGGACCAGTAGCTCGCTGCGATTTCCGGGACGATCAACTTGGCACCGATTTTAACATAATCAGCAGCTCCTCCGCTGTGATCACGGTGATGGTGAGTAGGCTATCACAGGAGTGTCAGTTTCTCATCACCAAAATTCAGATCATCCTCAATCACGGGAGCTTACCCAAAGATATTTGATAGGCTTGTCAATGTTCTTGTCGATCCATTCGATCACCTGCTTTGTCCACTGGGGAGGTGCATCGCCAACGATAACATGGTCCTCGAACTCGATCACGAACTGCTTAACTCCTAAGAAGTCGTCATTGACGATAAGCCAATGAGCGTTGGGTAGACCGGGGACAATGTTTTTGTGCTTGATACTGTCGACAGAGTTGTTGCTGATGCCGGACCCAGGACCAGACCAGAGCATATTGCTACTGAATTCGAGAATGTGCGCGTGACTGAGACCTTCAGTCTTCTTGGGCGCCTCTTTGGGGAAGAATCCCTTTCCATCCGACAGGCCATTGAAGTAGTCTTTGGGAAACCTGGGATTAATAGTGATTTCCTCGACAATGAACTCCCCGAGTGTTGCATCTAGTTTCTGCGTAGTTGAGTTATAGACGGTCTGGAACGTGTGAGGAAATTTGATGCCCTCGATAGCTTTGTATTGAGAAAGGTAAAGGTCGTTTGTCGAAGGCCCATAGATCATGTGATTTTCTTCTGTGCGAATGATGTGAGGGAGATGACTAGAAGCATCGAAGATGATGGTGATTTCGAGAACGGGATCATAGACTGTCTACATTAGATCAGGGTAGTGATAATCCAAATTGGGAACCTACCAGCTGGTGTCTTGATTCCATTGATGAAAACCTCAATAGCCTCAACGCCTTGATGAGCTTTCATCTAGTTATGTTAGCAAATCTCGTAGCTGGTAATTACTAACATATTATTTAATGCTCACCTCTAATAAGAGTTTTGGCGAAAAGACATTTCCTTGCTGGACGAGAAATTCTGCAAGGGCAGCTATAAGAGCCAATCAGTCATTCCTTCACTTCAGGAGCAGAAGCAAAAGGCCAAACTCACCATCAACGTATCCGGATGTTAGATTTGCAGGAAGCCAGATCTGATTGTTTCCGCGAACGTAGCAAGCAAATCCATCTTTGCCGCCGCGAACAACAAGAGAGTAGTCAAATTCATCGAGTCTCGCAGATGCCCAATACCAGTACTCTAGCGCAGTGTAAGTGTATCATCTTATGACAAAGGGACATAACATTAAGTACCACTGGGCTTGAAGGTACGGTCGATTCGCTGAGTCAACTGATGCGATGCATAGCTGAAAGATACATTCTGGGAGCCGGATATCGCGACAGCCGTGTCTGCTTTGCCCAAGTTGTAGCTCTGCATAAGACTGCGTGAATGGTAGACACTGGAAAGGCTTGGTAAGCTACTCAACTGACGGGTGCAGCTAACGGACGTACTTTGGAGAGTGATAGGTGATTCCTTCGATCCCAGCAATTGCTTTCTCGCCACCAAGTGCGGCCAAAGCTTGATTGATGAGAGTTTCAGCCGTCGGAGGGTGCAAAGGAACCGTCTTCGAGGCCGCAAATGCCGCCATAGCGAAGGTGAGGGCGAGTAACTTCATAGTAGATACAAGGCAAATTGGTGATTGGATGTGAGGTTCGAGGTGCGATTATTGTTGTTTAATATTTCGTTTAATCCAATACCAGAAATGCGTTTCTCTTATAGATCTCTAGCGTATACAAGAACTTAGCCTTTACTATCAAATTACCAGGAAAATGCAAAAGGAAGGTGAGGGTCCCGAGTAAGCGTTGAGGCTTAGCAGCGGAAGATTGTCTAGCGCCTGTTGCGCGGTCGTTAACTTGAAGTTGAAGCTCATGGGCGGACTTTAAATAACATCCGCTATACATCATCTAAGAATTGACGTCATTCTGACTAAAGTTTTAAATCACAATAAAGTTCTGTTTCAAGGACTGTTGTCGTTGAAATGAACTGATAAGCGTTAATCAGAGTCCACTCGCTAGAACGAGGTTTATTACTGCACATCATCTGCGACTGTAACTTTCAGTGCCGTCTATTGAGGGATGACTCTATAAGTCTGATTATCAGGTATGCCAGGCAATTCTTTGGGAAATAAATAGATAGAGGACTAGCACTAAAGTCATTTTGGCGATATACTATCATGTAAGGCCATCTGATAACTACTAGAAAACAATTACAGCGCCATTTGCTTCAGCCTTTGTATAGCTAACACCGTGTACCTTGAATCCCTTGGCGTTGAGAAGAGTGATAGTACCACCACTGTTGGAAAGCGGGACGCTAGTTTCAATAGTCTTAGTGTCTGCAGGACCAATACGCGTGCCCGATGGCAGAATTTGAGTGTCTCCGGTCTTGATACGAATCTTCCACCCACTGAGATCGATCTCAGCCCCGGTTCTGTTCTTGAGACTGATCGTCTCTGGGGCAGTGCCTGGCTGCTGATCAGGACCAGGTGGGTTGACGAGAGCCTGGACAATGAACACGGGCGAATCTTCAATGTCGACTTTCTCTTTGCAGTCATCAGACAGCTCGGGGGCAAGAAGGTTCGCCCAAGTCATGAAGTCCTGGTCGGGCAGTGGGTAGCCAGCACGTTTGGGACCGTCTTCAGTATGCACAGCTTGAGAGGCAAAACCAATGAATACAGCCTCCCAGTGATCCTCAAACTGAAAAAGTAGACCACCGTCCTGGAAGACTCCATTTTCTTTCAGCCAGCGCCCGGAATTTCCCTGGTTCATGTGGACATTGTGTATACCCTTGCCGTTGTTGAACTCCGAGCCATAGATATATACTGTAGCTTTAGCGGAGATGGCCCTGTCGATGATGGGCCTCAACTGATCAAGGATATCATTGTCTGCCCCATCAACGTCATGAGGGAGGATGCGGCCAACGGCACGGTTGAAGAGGTTGCTGCGGATATAGTCCAGTGCAAGACCGTTAAGTCTCTGGTCCGAGGCGCCAGCAAGAGAATGGAAGCCATTACTCAGCTGAGCTAGCTTAGTGGTAACATCATGAGCAAAGTTCGGAACTGTCCAGTAGGCAAGACGGGACTCTTCTTTATTTCCTGACTTTATGTTGATGGCAGCTCGGCCTTGTGCGCCTTGAACATCATCGAAGAAGAGCGAGAGGTGAGGTGAATGGGGATCATCGAATCTGTCTTCAAAAGTATAGCTGACAGGCTTCGCACGCCAGACGCCATAGTCTTTGACCATTGTAAAGGTGAAATACGTGGAAATGAGAAGAACCAAGAAAGGTGAAATGTTATAAAGGCAGTTGTTTGTGAGGGCTCTCTATCATTTACCTGGAGATACGAGAGGTATATATAGTGAAAATAGGTGCGATTGATGCGGATCAACAAATATGCCTTGAGCAACATCATGATAGCAGTGGCGCGAAAGACTGAAATGCCCTGCATTGCAGTCAGTCAGCCAGCCACAGACCTCCCTGCAGCGACAAGGAATGTGATATCTGAGGCCATACATGGTTTGTGGCTTGATGTTCTGTCACATCCTGTGTTTTACGCGAGTCGAGGCCTTGTTCACCGTATTACTCTGCAGAAGAATAGCGATTGCACTAGCATAATGGTGACTGCAAGATCTTTTACACAAGACTAATATTGAGGGCAACAAGCCTGGCAGACTTGAAGGATGTATGCACGTGGAGTGAAGGGAAGTGCCTGTTGGCTTCGTTTATCATGGGGCAACATTAAAAAGACTTTCCGATAACGTTTGTCTTTCCGAGGCTCTCCCGGCTTTCAGCTCCGTATTATTACGGAAGTCTGGTGATGCTGTTGAGAGAACTGTGCCACACTGTGCTTACTACAGCTTCTAATTGGCGATGCCAAGAGCAGCTGAAGGAATCAGAAGCGCCCCTTTGAGCCACAGTCTAAAATATAAGACATTTATGCTTATTCCTTGGTCTCGAACTTGGATCAATTAAGCCTTTTATAGCATTCCTCTTTTGCAGTAGGTGGAAGTCTCTGTAGTTCGGTCTAGATTCTGTTCCAGCAGGCACACATTTTAACAGATACCTGCGAACATACCACAGAGTAAGGACTTCTGGCCACAAATGTCAGCTGGCGCTGGTCATAAGATATTCCGGGGTCATACTTTGTCCTGAACGCGAAGACGGCTCTTGTATCTGCCGCTGTACACTTTCGCCACCTCCGAGAAGGGGCAAGTTAGCACTGATGGCTTTGGAACATCTGAGAGGAGGCCTCCATGGCTTTCCTCATGATCTCCGACTTTCTAAGACACAAGGGTCATCTGCCCTCTATTGCAATAATATTCTATTCTATTGTGTGCCACCACTATGGTTAACTGCTACCCATGTGTTTAAGCTTTAGGCTGCGAACACAGATAATGAATAACAATATGATATTATTTTCCCATTATAAGGAGCTTGCATTATCTCCTTGCTCTCCAGTAGTATGTTTCTCCAGATCAGTGTAAAGCTTGTCCTTTTTACCAATAGGGTTGAAGTCCTTGGAGTCGGTCGGGGAAACTTAATCGAGATGCGAAGAGTATAAATCCTAAGCTTAATAGCAGTATTCCCAAATCTGGCGCTCGATTGCCAATTCGCTCTTATAGTCCCCAAGAGGTTTAAAAACCCTAGCGATAATTCTTAGCCACCGCTTGTGAAGCTTTGTAACAAAATGCGCCTTAGTATAGTCCCAATGTTCTGGATACCATCCCGAGTTTTCCCAATCAACAATTCCCGAGAGCTTGCCGTTATGTATGAGAATATTCCGCATATTTAAATCTGCATGTGAAAAGAAAATCCTATGCCCGATGCAATGGGACACATCAGGTAACGCACCGACTTGGAGTTTCTTGTTGAACTCGGCCTCGTCGACAAAGGGGCCAGCAAGATCTCCCCGCTCCTCATCGTAGTCTGACCCCGCGATGATCGGTAGTCAAAACAGGCCTTTCCGACTGCATTAGTGATCATATAGTCGGGAGCAACATTTTTTGGTATTGCTCGCAGCTCTCTTATGCACTTCTGTAAGTCGCAAACCAGCGAATTCACCTCTCTATCACTCATCGCGTCAATACACATCCCCAGACGAAGGCCCGGAACTTGGGAGGTAAGCAGATAAGAATGGCCGCCGTTTGTTACAAGATCTAACGGGCGAGGCACAGGTATGTGAGTATATCGTCGTGCAAGCTGTAAAGCGCCGTGTTCATTTGCCAATACCTCGTGCTCTTCTGCGTCCAACATTTTCAGATACATGCCGAATGGAAGTCGTTGAACTTTCCTGCTACCTTGTCAAGAATTGAATGCCGTGGTGGACCTCCAATTCTGATTGCGGCTACAGAATACTAGATGTTTATCAGCAAGAATACTTTTGAAATATCAACAGCACGTTTACCTGGCAGCCTTTCCTCAACATGAACTGGAAATACCCTTGCGATACAGCCGCTGCAGCAGATTTGCGAACAAGCCAATAGTTTCCTGGTTTGTTCGGATAGAAATTGCTGGAGAGTAGTCGCTGCTGCATTTCATGACCGAGAAATATGCTTAGCAGTTCGTATAAAGACTGAGTATCTATCAGTCAACTGCAACAATAAGAATTATACCTCCTACCTCGTCGATTGGTTTCGATGTTCGGAGAATGGGAGAGACGAGTAGTGGATCAAGTAGAGACCCTTTCAAGCCGGTGACGCAATACCTATCTCCGTCCCTCTTCATGATGCTGGCCACAAAGGAGCTATCGGGCGCTTGCTGTGGAGGAGTCTTGCACGAGACTGTCGTTATATGCGGGTTAATGCAATCAATTCCTAAGATACGGTACGTACAGGAATCGACTAGGCGCTTCCAATCTGAGAGCAGCGGCATCAAGTCAAGGTCATCGCTTCCCGTGGAACATCTTTGAAGCATGTAACGCGCTGTAGCTGATGGGTCTATAGATTCTTGCAAGAAGCATTCGAGCAGTTGATCGTCTGGATGCCGAAGGCCAGCATTTCGAATAACCTGTAGTATCTGATCCAACCCATCCATGGTACCTGACATGTGTGTATGGGGAGATGTGGCTTCACGAGCTGTGGTGGCAACAAAGAAAAGATGAGGCTGTGGCTTAACGGTGCATCATTCATCAATCAGGCAATGATTCGGACCGAACTTAATCCGCAGCTGGTTTTGGCTTTCTTATTTGCATGTTTCATTTTCAGGCAGCCAGTGATAGAGTCCATTGATCGTACTGATAAGCGGCTAAAGTCAAAAGCCACTCTTGGGCACAAGAGATCATCCGTGGCATATTCATGCTAAACGCAATCCTTCTCTTCGAACAGCAGAGGCCTTTACTTTGGTTAAGGATATTCTTATTGCATTCCACCAGTATGGTGCGATTGACCTGTCCACCGACATCGGTAGTGCCATATACTTTGGACTTTAGTCCTAGAACTCTACAACGCTCGACCATTAATCCACCCGTGTAAAAAAAACAATTATCAAGAAGTCGAAAGCAGTCTCGGTTGGAACTACTCCTTCGGAGGACCAAGGATATGGCAACGCCTTGTATAACCCAGATCCAATCTCCCGGCTCAAAGCATCTACACAAGTTGGCGAAATAGCCTCGCGGAGTCATTCTATGTAAGCCAATGCCCTGCCGGCAAAGCCCGGCCGTCCCATTCACCAATAGGGAGCCGTTGGAGTCGGTCGGGGAGCATGCTCCCCGACCGTCGGCCTGTGGCTTGCATAGACCCCTCAGCGGTCATAGTCGGCCTTATCGATCCGACGAATTGCTAACTACCCAGGTTTCAATCAACCCTCTGCACTGATTAGGGCATAAAATATCACTTGCTCCCTCTCATCGTTGGCTTCGAGCAATAGATAGCTAATCCCAGAATTTTTAATACCGGAAACAACAACAAATATTTCCCAATGGAAAAGTTCGATGTCGCTGTAGTCGGCCTTGGTGCCCTTGGAAGCGCAGCCGCCTGGCAAGCGGCGCGAAAGGGAGCAAAGGTGGTGGGCTTTGAACAGTTTGAATTTGGACACGTCCGAGGTGCATCTCACGACACGTCGCGCATCGTCCGCACAGCATATGACGCTCCGGAATACGTCTCGCTCGCCAAAGCCGCCTACAAAGACTGGGCCGACTTGGAGAAAGATGCCGGATTGAAGCTGTTGACTGTTACCGGTGGCATCGTTGTGCTTGCGAATGATCGGACCTGGACATCCGGCTTTAAGGTCTCGGATTACACAGCGAGCCTCGACGCCAATAATGTGCCCTACGAGCTTCTGGGTGCAAAAGAGGTCAATACGCGATGGCCGAAGCTCGACATTGGTGACGACGAGAATGCGGTGTACACTCCCGATACTGGCATTGCGCACGCCGCTAAATCAGTGACGGCGATGCAGTTCGTTGCTCGCGCTCACGGAGCCGTACTCAAAGAAAATACGCCAGTCACTGCAATTATACCCATTACGAACGAAGGAGTCATTATCAAGACAGAAAACGGCGATTTCCAGGCTCGCAAGGTCATTCTGGCTGCAGATGCCTGGACCAACAAGCTGCTTTCTCCCCTCGGTGCACAAATTCCACTTGAGGTTATGCAAGAGCAAGTAACATACTTCAAGCCCAAGGAGCCCACTCTATTCAATGATGAGCACTTCCCTGTGTGGATTCGAGTGGTTGACGGAAAGACGTTCTACGGATTTCCCACTTTCGGCGAACCTACCATCAAGGCTGGCCGCGACGTGTCAAACAACCGCATGAGCCCCGAGGAAAGGTCATATATTCACTCTCCAAAGCTCTTGGATGAGTTGACAGCATTCATGAAGGACTTTGTGACCAAAGATGAGGAACTTGAGATCCTTCGTACGGTTACATGCCAGTATACGATTACCCCAGGCCGACATTTCATACTGAGCGCACTAGATCAGTATCCGGACATTTTGGTTGCGTTGGGAGCGGCTCACGGCTTCAAATTTGCACCTGTTATCGGCCGCGTTATGGCAGAGCTGGCTATAGATGGAAAGACAACTGAGGATCTCTCCAAGTTTGTCATACCTGCGATTCAGTCAGTTGTACGAAGTAAGATTTAACATTGACATGTACACGGCCATTATCATTTCGATAGCTATTTTACTTCTTTATATTATCGTGATAAAATGCAACACCCATATCCATCGAACATATCGCAAGATGAAGGTGCTTTTCTACGTTGGCATTATAGTTTGCTTGTAATGGCGCTCACAAGGTACACAACTCAGACCATCTCAACTAATAAACATAGCCCTCCTCCAGGATCCATCCTTTCAGCGAATAGAATTGGCGCGTTATTGAAGAAATGGACTTTTACATGCACTGACGAAGAGGATTTGACGGACAAGGTTGCTTCACATCTAATCATGCTACTCAGAGAAGCTCAATGCCTGGACGCGAACAAATATATAGGACGATAACAGATTATAATCGAAAGGACTAACGAAGGAGTGTCTAGGGCGATGGCTGATAACACAGGTACTATCCTGATAAGAGAAGACAATCGAGAGTAACCATCGTCTAATCAAGACCATATCATCATTTCTCCCTACATAGACCGCTTCCCATAAGGCTCAAATGGTAAGATCACAGCAATAATAGCCTATTGAATATTGATTAGTTGTGAATACTAGGGGATGCTATCAAGGGTACAGCTTACCATAACGATGTAGAGCACAGCGCATACATAGATGGGTACTGACGTCGCAGTGTTTCCGTAAGCGGCTACGAACGAGGAGACCAATCCCATGATTCGGTTTCCTGCTACAGCTATACCGTTGCCCGTTGCGCGATGGGCTGATGGTAGTACCTATGCCGGTCAGTCGATGCATCTACAGCTAGCTCTGTTGCTGATTTGACAAACCTCTGGAGTGTACGCATATACTGGGGAGGATTCGTGTCAGCAGGTCTCCTCTTGTCAATATAGGCGCCAGTGACTCACAGGTTCCATAGTAGATATTCAACGTAAAGGCTATGACACAACTCAAGGCAACGTTCTGAGCCGGAGTCTTGACGGCAGTGTAAGCAAAGAAGAAGGCCATTGTGACGAGAGCTCCAATCGCCATGGTATACTTGCGGCCAAGCAGCTTGGAATTACACATAAATCCAGCAGCCACTGGCCCAAAGATACCCGTGACGCTGCTGAGCATATAGTTCCTCCACTGATAATATGGGCCTGACTCTCCTGTTTGGGCACCACGACTAGCCAGGTAATCAGGGAGAAAGACATAAAACAGTGGGTACGCCAGACCTGCAGAGATTAGTTTCGCCGTCATGATTTAAGGCAGATGTTACGTTACCAATTAGAAGCCATGATATCCAGATCAAAATCGTTGAGATGGCGAGCTTCCTCGTGACGAATAACCCATGGATATGTGCCCAAAACTCACCGACGCTGTACCTAGACTTGCCATATGTGGAGTCGATGGTCCCCATAGACTCAAGTGCCTCAACGGTGAGACTACACGGCCGATTGTACTTCTTGGCGATGTCTTGGTAGATAGCAACCACAGCAGCATCTTCTCCCTTGGCAAGAAGGTACTTGGGCGTCTCCTTGAGTCGAATCACAGTGACTCGTAAAATGCTGCACACAAAGACAAGAGCTCCGTTGCCGTACCAGACATATCGCCAGCCCTTTGACACAGATCAGCTTTAAGAACCAAGGTTATGGAATATCAGGTGCTTGTACTGACCATGTTGTTACCTTTGGTACATGTATCAGCATCCACGCAGATGTACTTGGGGTTCGAGTAGATTGGCCAGCAAAAGGCGGCAACAATGACATATGCGAGGCCCCACCAGCAGGCCATCAGTGTAACAAGCCATTGTTTGTTGCCAGGAAGGAATTCGAGGAAGACGGTGGTGTCGAGAACAAGGTTTCCGCCAGCACCAAATCTATTCCTCACTGTTAGTAAGTTGCAGCTTGGATGATGAGGAACCTACTTACGCAGCTAGGGCAACAAAAGTAGCCAGGACAATCCAATTAGGCGACGCACCGGCCGCAATGGCGAATACGGAAGATAAAAAGAGTGAAATGTTGAAAGCATAACGACGACCAATGACATCGGCACCTAAACAGCAAATAAGATTCCTGTCACAGAACGAGAAGGGTCATGTTGGGTTACCTAGTCCCCAGAATAGCACACCAACCAGCATTCCTGTATACACAGCCACATTGAGACCATAAGAGAAGGCAGGACGGAACTCGAGAGCAGCCTGACCAGCAGTCACAGCTTGAAGGGCAAGGATGAGAGAGTCAGCAGCATAGCCGAAGCCATTGAGGAAAAACAGCTTGAGATGCATGTTTGTCCAGCCGATTTCATCCATGGTCTACACAGTAGGTGGATTAGTTTGGATTGTTATTGTGTACTTGGATTGGAACTCATTCGACCTTGTTGATGAGACGCATCTTGGCATCAAGCACTGGGTCGATCTCCTGCATAGAGAAGATTTGGTCGTCCTGGGTTCCCATCTCAAAACTCCGAGATTCGCCATGCCGATCGCCACTGGTACGTAGGTCGGCATAGCGCTCTCGGTCAGAGAGTTTGTCTGATGGGTGAGACATGGTACCTGAGCCGCCCGTGGTGAATTTATCTGACATGATCACGCAAGACGTGGAGAGGAAACGGTTGGTGTATGTGAAGGCTACTCTGGTCTAGAAATGGCCAATTTTGTGGAAACCCCAAACCAAGAACGTGGAGCATGACCTGTCTTTTATTATTAATCTGGACCAGTACATTAGTTCCCATTTTGGCCTTGTCATTCTTATCTAGCCAACAGCGAGAAATACATTTAACAGCTAGGTATAACTTGTAGTTACATGCCATTGATTCGTTGATCTGCGAGTTGGCATCAGTCTAATACCCTAGACGTGGTTCGTCGAGCGGGGTAATCAGACATGGTATGGGGTACGGCGGACAGAAATCGCGTTTTCCGGTGTCTTAGCTCGTCTGTGAGAGGGATGTTATGCATCGATTGATTACTACTTGTTATCAAAAGACCCACACAGACCCAGTTCTGTTTACCTCAACGAATTAGAAAGAGTTCATTTCAGGACGGTGTCCTAAGTCCGTTTTCCCATGTCAGTAAGGGGGTTGGACTGATACTGATAACCCAGCACGTGGTCGGGGAAATGCAACTTTAGCCTCCCCGAGACCAACCAAGCGGGGCGGGGAGAGCATCGGAGGCCCGAACAAGGCATGGGTCATGCGACAGTCATGATGGAGTTATCGTTCACAGTTCTCGACCAATCAATACAATTGTATAATCATAACAAAGATACGGCCTATCGTAGTCGATCATGCCGGTACAGGATAAGGATGATAGGAGGGTATGGAAGCTCTCGGGGAGGTCGGACCGTCTGAACTCTCAAGTAATGAGTGCTGCCTCCCGTTCGTTGACGGTCGGAAGATGGTTGAGGTATGGTTGGATAAGTTAAGAGAACGGCCAAAGCTTCATGTCTGATTTACAGTCACATCTAATTCATTGTATTGCTATAAGCAAGCTGCACTACTTTCTGCTCTCAAACTTTACCAAGTTTTAACAATTTGTCGTTAATATCATGTTCTCAAAACTCGGTTCGGTGCTGGCCATGACCAAGGCGAACGGTGATGCAATTTTATCCACCAAGCCAGATGTCCAAGAACCGCGAGCACTCCCCGCATCCTGGTATCGGCAGGATGAAATGTATCAGCTTGAGCGACGCGCCATTTTCTCCAAGCGATGGCTTCTTGCCACGCACAAATTACGCTTCACCAAGCCCGGAGACTTTCTCCGCTTCGAAGAGGCTGGCTACCCATTCGTGCTGTGTTTGGACAAGGATGGAGTGACCATCAATGGCTTTCACAACATCTGCAGGCACAGAGCCTTTCCCATCGTCACGGAAGGGGAGGGAAATGCCAAGATCTTTTCTTGCAAGTATCATGGCTGGTCCTACGGCATAAATGGAAAACTTGCCAAGGCACCACGCTTCGACACTGTTCCAACATTCAACAAAGAGAACCATAGCCTCTTCCCAGTACATGTGCATATCGATGCACTAGGATTCGTCTGGGTCAACTTGGATGCGTCCCCAGAGCCTGAAGTCAAATGGGATGACGACTTTGAGGGCATTGATTGTCAGGAACGATTTAAACATTTTGACTTTTCTGAATATCACTTTGATCACGTCTGGGGCATGCAGGGCAACTACAACTGGAAAACCCTCGCTGATAATTACAACGAATGTTATCATTGCCAGGTTGCACACCCAGACGTCAAGGCCATTACGGACTTGACCTTCTACTACACTGTCTCCAAGCCAGGCTACATTCAGCACTTCTCGCGACCTAAGAAGGGAACAGAGCAAGACGATATCAAGATCAGCAGCACCTATTACTTCCCCAACGCCTGCATGACTGTTTCGTAAGTTCCGGCCCTTTGTGTGCTTGATCGACAGACAAACTAAACTTTCTTTTTCTTCACAGGCCACATTTCTTTTACATGATGCGATGCGTACCAACATCGGTCGGCACTTGCTCAATGGAGTACGAAGTCTATCGTCATAAAGACGCCACCGACGAAGAATTCGAGAGGACTAACCAATTCTTCAAGCGAGTTCTCGGGGAAGATAAATATTTATGTGATGCAGTGCAGAAGAACCTGGAAGCAGGTGTTTTCACCAACGGAGAGCTGCATCCGGACTTGGAGAGCGCGCCGATCTACTTCCAGAACACGGTGAGAGAGATTTTGACTGAGCACCGTAAAAAGGAACAAGATTTGAAGGCGGAGATCTGGCCAGCTCGGCGACATGTGTCGACTTCCGAGGTCACAAAGGGGGACGATGAGTTTTGTGATGGACTGGCTTGCAAGGCTGATAATGCTGACATGGAGTGGTGAAGTTTGGGATAGATGTAGTGCGCTGTACGGTAAGCCTGGAGGATTGATGATGATAACTTCTAGTACTGTTGGCTTAGAGACTGTACATAAGGGGGGCAGCAATGATAAAGCAGAATTTATACTCATTCAACACGTAGCTGTTGTTCTTTCACTTTGCTAACAGACCTTTGACTGGTACAGCCTAAATGATCATACACTTATCCATCCACTAAGCCATCTCTTGTGCAGCATGGTCCTGCATTTCAGGTACTTTGTATGCACACAAAAACTCTGCATTGGCCGCAAACTGTTCCTTCACCTGTTCATCGCCAGCATCAGCATCAGTCCCTGAGAGTGAGTAGTACTTACAATATCGAGTCCGCCAACCAATTCACCATTGACCCATAACTGGGGAAATGTCGGCCAGTCAGCATATTCCTTAATACCCTGGCGAACGGCCTCATCTTGCAGCACATCGAAAGAACTATACCGAATGCCATGCTCGTTCAAGATACGAACGACACGTCGGCTAAAGCGACATAGTGGACACTTGGGCACGCCCTTCATAAACAGCATTACTGGGGCAGTATTTACCAAGTCTCTCAGTCTAGAGTTGAGCACTTCTTTTGACTCGGCATGTTCAGTGGTCTCTATCGTCTGCGGATCGGCTTGTGTCAGCCGGATGGTGGTGCTCTCCTTAACGGTCGACATAGTCGCATGCAATCAAGTCTGATGTTGCATGAAATGGAACCAAGTTAAGCAGAAATGGCAATCCTGCTCAACGCAATTCTATGTCTGAACACTAACTGAGATTGGAGCAATGTTATGTATCTCATCATTTGTCAAGCTTCTATCCGCAGGTCGTTATTAGTAATAATGGCTTGACTATGGTTCGCCCCTTTTAATTTTCGTGGTTGCATTATCGCTAAGACATGCTGTCATACTGGTCTTCTTTTACCGATACAAACTTCCCGGGTCAGCAGTATATGTCATCGACCTCATTGGTCCCACGATGCTTGATTGTCGGGGCCTTCGGGGGCTAGTGTTACCACAAAGTAGAGTCTCGTATCTTTGGCTTTGCGAATGATGTCACTCGGGCTAAGCTCTTTCTCATCTCTAAATTGACTGGGTTTATAGATTCTCGAAAAATGGAGCCCAGTCGCCTTTCGCCCGATATTTTTGTACAAGCGTTTGTCCTACCAATGCAGAGCAGGCCTCCATATTCGGGTTCCGAGATCAAGATATTGCTCATCGATACCATCACATTCAATTATAATATGTATGAGCTCAGTTTTCTTATGGATGGTGTCGATAACTAATCTCGCCTTGTATCTTGAACTAGCGGTAACCAAAAGAACCTTTGCATACCTCGTTGTTCTCAATCCTCAGACAAATCTTGCCTATCTTGATTGGACTCATATATTCTATCAGCACCTCAACATGCCATCATACCAAATCACCATACAAGCCCAGACAAAGATTACACCTTTAGCTGCAGCGACGATACGTACATCCTCGACGCAGCTGAGGAAACTGGCATAGACTTGCCTTATTCTTGCCGGGCAGGGGCTTGCTCTACTTGTGCAGGCAAACTCGTCTCGGGAACAATCGATCAAAGCGATCAAAGCTTTTAGATGACGGGCAGATAGAGGCAGGGTATGTCCTGCTCTGTGTCGCTTATCCGACTAGCGACTGCGCTACAAAGAGTCATCAGGAAGACGATCTGTACTAATGCTTGTACTGTTGTTAGCGGGAAGGCATCATTTTGCAGAAACTCGCAAGAGGTTCCTTGTCGGAGGCAACAGAGTATCATGGTTTTGGCATGGGAAAGGATAATGCCTCTTGGCATCAAGGAGATCTTTGACCACAACGTTTACGGCAAGGTGTTGCAACAACGTCAGTGGGGATTGGTTTGCCCGCTCTCTTACAGCTGCCTATATTGAATGATATATATTCCCAAGTCAAATATAGATCCTTTATAGCACGGAATAATAGGAGTTAATCTTTCAGGGCAGTAGATAGTGATAAGTAGTCAAGGTCCATAGACTACCCTGGACCAGTCACACTAACGGCATATCACCACCGTCGGCCCCGCACTCAATACAGTTAGGCCTGGTCTCCAATGATCACCCCCGCATTTGATAAGAATGTGTATAAAAGTAATCGCCCAGCTTGATACCGAGACAACACCCCTCTTTTTATCACTGTCCTCTATCTCGTGAATTGAGGAAATATACGTCATGTACGGCGGTCGATCACATAAGCGTTTGCACCAAGCGTGCGAGAACTGTCGGTGAGTCCTCCCGTAGCCAAATGCTACGTCTGACTTCGCTACTTTGGCACTGGATGGCTACAAATACTGATCAAACATCGACAGAAGGAAGAAGACTCGTTGTCCGGGTGAGAGACCGGCTTGTTCGAGTTGTACGCGCCTTTCGAAAACGTGCACGTATCCAGAGACTCGAGGAAACCCTCTGGCCTCAGGTTCTCAAAATGGGAGCAGCTCTACAGACACAGTATGCTTGCTGGAGGCGCCCGGGCATGATCAAGTCATGTTACTCACAACAGGTGCTGTTTAGGAGAGGCGACTTGCCCAGCTCGAGGCAAAGATCCGTATGATGGAAAGGCAAGAGTATGATCAGCGCTTCTGACTTTGTTCTGTGGATTTGCGTAGCTGATGAAGCTGACCTTCATTTCGATAGGCCGAATAGTGACATCGAATCATTTACCACCAGGATATCAGCGAACTCGGGCCAATCCCAGGACTGGCAGTTACCACTATCACCTAGCGTTGAGATGGATAGCTTCACAATGACCAGGTATGTTGAGAGCTGTTTGTCCGCTGAATCACCTTGTTAGTTAACCTGACTGGCAAAAACAGCACATTACCGTCGAGAGATGTTCTGGAAGATGTTATCGATGCTTATTTTCAATATTGTCACAAGCAGCCTTTATGGTTATTCAACCGGGAAGACTTTTCTTCAATGCAGGATTGTAGTGAGGAGACACTATTGACCTTGCTGGCCCTTGCTTCGTGCCATTCCAAGCATCCTTTCTTTCAAGATCGTCAGCACGAATTAAGTCAAAGTTATGCACAAGCTGCAAGAGAGGGAATCATGCAGCAGGTGGGTGAGGGCAAGGTTTCGATAACTACTATTCAGAACCTCTGCATGCTGACGCTGGCCAATATACAAGGTAAGTCTCCTGCTCATGCAGGCTAGTCATGCACGTATGTGCTGACAGGCTATAGCCAACAAAACAACCCTTGCATACCTACACATAGGCATGGCAGTTACACTTGCTAAGTGTGCGAATCTTGATGTTGAGACCTGCGCCTTTGAAGACGTTGGCTCGCGCGCGGAAACGCGAAGACGAGTGTTCTGGAGCCTACACTTGCTGCAGCAGATGTATGGACATCAGTCCTTCGCTACGGACATCTTGCAAGATATTACTAGACCGCAATACGTTGCGACGTATACAGGCCCGCGAAAGAGCGTCAATGAAATGCCCCCTGCTATTCCACACGAGGACATTTCAGGTCAAGACGAAACAACGAGTGCTGAGAAGAAGAGCGGGACATGGGCCTATATGATCCAGACTTCTACACTGTGGGGAGAGGTCCGCACATACGTTAAGCAATGGGCTCAGCAAACCAACAACGCACCGCCTCCTTGGTCCATTGAGTCGGGATACGCAGTCATCAACGCCTATCTCATGGACTCAGAGACAAAATTCCCAGACCGCCACAGATTCGATAGCGCGCGATTCACTGACCAGGAAAGCCGACACCTTCAGAGCAATCGAGGATATTGGAGTCCGTGGGTATACCAGCAATTTGCTTATCACACTATACATAACATGCTCAACCATCCGTTTCTGTATTCATCGCGGCCGCAACAATCAGCTCAACTGGGAGTTCCCAACACATTCTGGAAAACCTCCTCTGAACTAGCTTTTATTCACAGCACATGGGTTACGCGTCTCATTGAGATGGTTGTGCATAAAGAATATCGCGTCTCGGATCCATTCATTGGTCATTGCGCGGCGATTGCGGCGACCATTCATATCTACTTTTGTCGGGCGGCTGACAAGACTACTAGAGATGCAGCTCTTGATAGACTGGCGAAATGCGTCGCATTTCTGGCCGAACTGGCTTTGCTTTGGCCTTCGTGCAGGTGGTTGGTAAGTAGAATTAGAATCATGATATATCTTTGTTTTACTTGAACGCTAATGTTGAGTAGCACGACAGACTCCAGTCTTTGATCCGGGCAGCTTTCGAGATAGATCATGAGCAAGAGAAGGACCAAGATGTCCCATCACCGAGGACCATTTCGATCAACACGCGTTTAATGTGGGATATACTGCTTTACAACTCTGGCGCTTACAGGGGCATGGCGAGTTCTCCCCAGACAAGAAGTCTTTTCGATGGCAGCTCTCTATTCCCAGAGGGCAACGCGGACGATGGGGAAGACATCGTTGAGATAGATAATTTTCATAGTCCAACTGTTGAAGTCATTTTAGGGAATGGCCAGGCATTGCCGCCGCAGTCCGGGCGGCGCAGAGCGAGATCTGATCGGGGAACCCAGGAGGCCCGAAGGACCCAAACAGATCCTCCAGCTCAATCTTCTTCTGTTTCAGAAGCTTTTGGGGGCTCTACGGAACATACGCCCCTTGCTTCTTGGCCCATGTCTTTGGATATGGCGTATGATCCGTTCTTTCAATTCCAAGATTCAGGCGGTCCCTTCTTTGGAACCTGGGAAGTGGGAAATCTCTAGTCTCAGTACGATGTAGTGGTTATAGAAGATAGGGCGGGTCAAGGGTAGTATTAGCCCGTATTCCTTGAACAGAAGACAAGACTGTAGCCAACCAGAACTTATCCCGTTACCAGTACGTACCTCTTAACCAGCCTCGTAAAACCATTTTGCCTTTACATCAGTAACTAGGGATATTGTCCGTCCTGATTAAGTCGAAATAGCAGTGTGTCAACCAGACAGGATATGGACTGGAACCAGTCATGTCACCTTGATGTTCAAGCTTGAGGAAATATAAAACCTCTGCCTTGGGTGGTTCACGAAGCTCAGTCTCTGGGTTGGGTAAGCTCTTGCCCAAATCGATGTCGAGAAGATTGCGGGACTTCACTCGCATTAGGGTTGAGCCAACATGTACGCCGGCTCTCAGAGTGACATACGCAGACCCTGAAATACAGCCTGGATATATATAAGAAGTAACTTATTAAGAGGTCTATATCTAGATGTGAAACCTCTCGTGGATTCTAGCATGATATACAGTACACATCTGGGCATCAGGAGTTGGCACCACGTATGGTCATCTTGAGATAATAAGGGTCCTCCTCTATGCGCTCGCGAATTGGTCCTTGGGATAGCTCATTAACATCCCAAGATGCCCAAGCAAACCGACCCTATTAATTCTTATAAGTCAAAGGCCCTTAGTAGCGAGAGAATGAACGTATGGTGGAGACTTACATGGAGGAATGCGGCGTTCGGGGTTGCGAGCCAAACTGCGAAATTAGCCTGAAGAGCGACTGTTTGACCCATCATTGTCAGCTTTATGGGGTGTTGAAGACATTACTTGAGCATACTGACTGTTATCAAATCCAACATCATCTTTGAAGCCCATCTTCACCCACTCCGGCGACCAGATAAGGCCAGGGTGCATTGAAGTGATCTGCATCTCCTCAACGGGTGTATGCTTCGCAACCATCTGGAAGAGCATGGTGCCGCAAGATTTGTTGAAAGCGTATGCGGCAAGCTTCGTGGTGACAGCTTGCATGTAATTGTGCGTTATGCTACTGGAGACGTTGACCACGAACTAGAGCGGAAGGTTAGCATTGTTACGGACACTTTAGATCATGGAATGGGCTGCCTTGCTCTTCGCTTTCCAGTATTCTGCGCATGGAACTTCTCCAACAGATACATGGGTGCATGAACGTTGGTATTAAGGTGCGACCACATATGCTTTGCACCTGACTCCAACAAAGGCTTCAACTGAGGAAAAGCGGCGGCATTCGATACGAACACATCGACGGCAATCCCCTCGGAAGCTAGCTGTTTCCAGAATGCATCGACTGCGGAGAAGTCGGTAATGTCAAGCTGGCGGTGGATGATCTTTGTGTGCGCACCAGCGGCTTTTGCCTCTTGCTCAAGGCGAAGGGCGCCCTCTTGCAGGACCTCGAGACGTCGCCCCAGGATAATGACAGTCTCAGCTAAGGCACGTACAAAAGAGCGCCCGATAGCATTGCCGATTGTCGTTCCGCCGCCGGTGATCAAGATGGTCTTGCCAGCTTGGCTGAGCTTGGGGTTGGTAGTGGAGATAGCATCGTAAGGTTCGCTGTGCACGGTTTTGGTGACATCAGTTGCTCTAGAAATGTTGATGATATCCATGACGTTCAGGAGATCACGTCGAGCGTTCTGTGCGAGTTTTTGTGATTCAAGTCTGTGAGAGGAAGAGTGGTGTTGATGTCTAGATGTGATAACTATTGGAGGGACAGATAGGCATATTTATACAAAACTACCCGGGTCGTCCCTAAGCTCTTAGGCCATGAGGTGATTACAAACCTCCCTACGGTGATTGCCCATGGGGAGGGGACAAATACATTTCATCTCATTCAAACATTATGGTTATGATGCATATTACTAAAATCCCGTCTACTTTACGCATTTAGGTTAGCACCCGCAAAATACTCCATGGTTAAACCGGGTGGGCGCCAACTGGATGCGGTTAGGGCCCGTCCATGGGCGGGCAGGGCAGCTTGCGCATTCACCGTGCCGTCTCGTACTCTGTTCTATTGTCACCTCCTGTCTAAAGCACGTTCTCTCTTGTGCGCCCGTTATCCTCTTCCTAGTCAGTCCATTCTTTATTATCCAATAACTAAGTCTATTCCGCGGTCACACCATATGCAGGCTTGCGCGGCATGCGTCAAAGCGAAGCGGAAATGCTCGCGACAGAGCCCCGCCTGTCTTCGTTGTCGTTCCCGAGGTTTGGACTGTCAGTATCCGACGAAAAGGTATAGCCACTGGGTCCTTCTACCCGATAGACCCCCAGAATCCTCAGCAGAGGAGCACACTCCTGCAAGATTAAATCTGGAAATTGCTCTGCGTGGCCCGGATCCACTACTTTTGCTGGATAAAGCAACGACTCATGCGCAGCTCTCAAGCTGGTTCACTTCTATTCATACTTGGGACACCGCCTACTCGGAAAGACTCGTGATGGATGCATTCTCCTCCTTCGACTTGTGTGGTTATGTTGGGAAAGTCCGTGGCTGGCTGGCTCAGTGGGTGCAAACGGGAAGCAATCCCTTCATTCATCGTCAGCTGTACAGCTCGAGGTTCCCAAGAAGCATTCAAGATGCGTACATGTGCCTTTCATGTTTCCTAAACAAGACTCCAGCCAATGAGCAGCTGGTTATGCGCCTTGTAGAAGAGCGCTCTCAGGTTTTGCTAAATGAGCCCGGCTTTGACCGAGATCAGCGCAACGGCCTTGACTTGATGGACCATATCGCGCGAGTTCAAGCTCTGTTGGTCTACCAGTTTATTGGCCTGTTTGAAGATAAAGTCCGCCTACTTCCAGTCGCTCAAAGTCGGAACGACCTCCTGCTGGCATGGACCAAGCAGATGGTCTCGGTAGCGGCAAACACAGTTCCATCTGGAGTGCAAGATATACTCTCATCCTCAGAACTCGGAAATCACTACGGAAAAGACTTCATTCAATTGCTCTGGCACTCTTGGATCGTTTCGGAGACTGTTCGCCGGACTTGGAATGTCATGGCCACTATGCTCGGCCTGTTCGGTTTTGTCAACCGTGGAAGGGAGGCCTCATGTCCAGGCGGCATGGTGTTCACTACCCGGATTGGAGTTTGGGAAGCGAAAAGTGCTACCGAATGGCTGGAGATTTGTTCTTCTCGATCAGTAGGGTTGATGCAAGTTGCTGAGGCCTGTGAGCTTATAGACTCTGCAGAGTGCAAACAAATCAACGAGTTTACAACAACAACACTAGAACTTACGTATGGGCGCGAAAGAGTGCAGCAAAGCATGACATACTGCAATACTAGAGGAGTGGACACTGCAGAGTTGGTCGAGAGAAGAGGATAGGAAGGTTGCGGATTGTCTGGAATAGCGATACTTAGCCCCAAGTATGATGCAGTCTCCTTAGAACATTACATGACCAAGGGTACCGTCAGCTGTCATCTCTTATCACGTGAACAGGAGACAGGATTGCAGTTACCTAGGGTCCATTCCACTACTAGTAAACAGCTCTCAATTAGCCTCAGCCACGACAGCTTCCAGACCTTGGATTAGATCCGCCAAGAGATCTCCTGGATCCTCCACACCAATACTAACTCTTAGAAAGTCTTTGGTCACCGTCGAGTCTGTCATTGTCCTCCACTCGATCAAACTTTCTACACCGCCGAGGCTAGTTGCATGATGGAAGAGCATCAACTTGGACGGAAGGTTCCGGGCATATTCCACCTTGTTAAGCGTTAGAGAAAACACCGGTCCATAACCACGAGGCATTTGTTTCCGCAGCCAGCTTCCCTCCATATTGGCTTCGCCTTGCAGACTGGCGTGATGAATTTCTTTGACCACTTTTTGGATGATCTGAACCTCTTTATCGCTGAGACTTATCAAGGATGGCTGCCGACAAGACCCTACCAATCCAAGTCTCAATGCACTGACAATGGCCTCGGCTGACTGGCTTTGCTTGAGGACTCTCATCTCGAGAGTGCGGATGCTCCTGGTTGCAAGCCAGCTGTCAAAGCCTGCCATGACAGAGCCAAGGTATAATCGATCCCGATGAAGTTGCTGCAGCCATTCGTTGCCGGGGCTGCCACTCTTGATCGCCAGGATACCACATAGGAAATCGGAATGGCCTCCGATGTACTTTGTACCAGAGTGCATGATAACATCTGCACCCTGAATGAATGCGTCTTGGAGTGGAGGAGGTGCAAACGTCGAGTCCACGCTGAGATAGGCCCCTCTAGAATGGGCGCGGTCTGCGTAATACTGAATATCAAATGCTTTTCCTGTCGGATTGACAGGTGTCTCAAGATGTATTAAGTCACCTGGACCTAATTGGTCGACGGCGCAGTCGAGTGAGAGCACCTCGGTTCCAGACGAGCGGGCATAAAGCTCCAAGGTTCCATGGCAACCATGATATCCCGCTCCGATAGAGACTTTTTTCGGTCTCAACATGATCAGCAAGGCATGAAAAGCCGCAAGACCAGAAGAGTAGGCAATGCAGGGTTGGCCTAGAATGGAAGACAAGACGGTTTCTAGACGCGATAATCCTGGCGTAGATTGCCGCGAGTAGCAGTGTTCTCCAACATCTAGAACCGGATACGAAGGTCGCTCGTGGTGTTCTCGCATGCGGTCTGGAGCTCGAGGGTAACGGAAGGTTGCGGCAACGTGGATTGGCGGTGCCACGTCGTCAACATTGTTGAGGACATCATCTGCGTGCACGGCTTGTGTGGCGGTTGACAGACTGGGTAACGCCTTTGCCAAGTTGGTTCTGAAACGTTGTTCTGTTGGATCCATAACCTTCTGTTATTTAAGACAAATAGTAAAAGTCGTGACACAATGCTCCCAGATTCTGTTGCTTGCTTTCGCTTGATCGCTTTTTATTTCCCGATCTTCTGAGAAATTACAGTGCTATTACAGAGTACACAGCCTATCATTCCAAGCCCTTATCTCGCTAGGTTTTGCCGGTGCTCGGCCGCCGACGATAACTGCATTGTCCCCGAGATGGATCAAGTTGAGCTTGCGCCGGGGAGATTGGAACGCAGCCGGCCACGTGACCGGAGTCCCCGTGTTCCAGGGTATCCTCAGCTTGCCACGAATTTGCATAAGATGTTGTTTGTTAAAGCACGGGTTATGGTAGCGCACGTATGAGACTTGATAAAGTCAGTACTGAGCGGCTAAATTTCGGTCTTCAATTGTCTTGTAGTTGCAGTTACATGAGAAGGGCAATGAGGTTTGAAGATCATATTAGGCGCGTTGAGCCGCTTGGTGCATGACCCTCTTACGCCTCTGCTTACTTTTGCCTATAAGGCTTATCCTTGCTCACACTATTTCCCTGTGAACCCTCTATGCTATGCCCTAATTAATACAACGGCGGTTTGTAGCAACCTTTCTATCGTAAAGAGTCATTGTATCTAATCCATTATCGTAACTACAAAGACATAGCAAAAAACCTATCTTTTGAAATTTCGCCAGCTATGTAAAGCTACAAGCCCCTGCTAAATGCCGATGACATTCGACTGATTGAACTTCCTCCGACTCGGCCGCAAATTGGATATTTCGATGTTGACCTTTACACATCAAAATGCCCCTAATTATGAACCTTTATTTTATGTACAGGGTGATCCAAGCAAGCCTGTGGCCAAAACTGCCGATGAACAAGACATGCATACTGGCCGAAACTTGTATGAAATTAATGCATATCCAAAACCCAATACCAAGCTTCCAATAATAACCAGCCGATCTCTGAAGGACAGCTCTGTAGGAAAGTCAACCTATTATCGAGAGGGCTGCCGTCAATGTGTTGGTTGTTCTTTCACTTGCTCGTTTTTGTGAGTAAATCGGGTGCTGATCGAGACGAGTACCATCTGTGAGAGAATTCGTGGTCGCCCTTGTCCAGACTAAATGGGTTAGTCGAGGACATTTCGGGTGCAGTATTGGGACCCCGTTGGTCTGTACCATCGTCCAGAGGGGCACTGCAACTTCGGTGGTCGTTTACACGATTATCATTTCCACTCAGGCGGTGACTCCATAGTCGCATCTTAGACATCGACTTCCTTAGCATTCGCCTGACACCAGGTTTGGCTATGGACTCAGTGTATGTGTCGATTGCTGGCCTTGGTGTTGCTTCGAATAGTTTCGTTGTTGTGTTAACTCGGAAGAGCAAAGCGTTCAAACGCTCCCGAGCCTCAAGCAAGTCTTCCCTATCTGGATAGCCCTGAGGCGTGTGCCGCAATAACGTCGTTATAAGTATCGGATACCTCGTTATTCTCTGCAAAGGTTTGATCAATAGTGATCCAAGATCCCAGGCATGCGTAAGGTGCTTTGTGACCTCCCTGCACTGCTCCATCCAGTAAACAACGACGGGATGCTTTTGAAGGGCCACTAAACACTCTATAACCTCCCTGCCTTTTCTTAAGAACTCTTCAACGACCATACTTATGCTGTCAATATTAAGCATAAAGGCACGCCCGATCCATGTCGCTCTGTCTTCAGCTTCACTGACTTGTATTGGAGTGTTTCGATTGACGTTTGTCGTAGGGATATTATTGTTGCCTACAGAAGACTTCTCGTGATACCGATTATACACACTCGCCGCAGCCTTCTCAAGTTCTGATTGAAAGGATGTGTGAACGGAAACGATGTCATCGACGTTACGAAAAATCAGCTGTATTGCCTCGAAGTCTAGTGCAGGGCAGGCGTCGGCTGTCTCTTTGTAGACATGCCGCAAAATCCTCATATCTCTAGTGAAAATTCTTTCCGTGTCGATGAGTTCCTTTATCACGTTTCGGCGCTGGGAAATGAGTGAGGTGCACGTGTCGTGAAGCTGGGCATCTATTGTCGTTTTGGTTGTCGATCCATTGCTGGTGTGTTGCTCCTTTTCAAATACTCGTATCTTCGGTAGATTAATTGTTGAGATGCATTTTCCGTCTTGCGGATCGTGTTCGAGTACAGGATGAAGCTTCTGCCGTGGCGCCCACGTTACTTGCTGGAGGCAAGCTGGGTCAGATATACTATTTGGAATTGTACTTTGCATCTTGAAACTTGGAGCTATTGCCAGAAGGAATTAATAACAATAATAAATAACGTTATTAATTTTGTACTTAGTACTGGCACAGTAGATCTTTATGCTATACAAGCTTAAGGGTAAACCTGTCTTCAACTTACAATATATCATACCCATCCAAGAAAGTCCAATTCGTCATGGAGTAGCATTTCAATCCATCGGCACATACATTAGTGAGAGTCATAGTAGCTCCACTTTGTGCCGTGGTAAGCTCTGTATATGTCTTACTTCAGTAGCTAGAATTAAGAAGGAATGCTAGTAATTAACCACGAACTGGTATTTTTAAATTACGTTAACTATATTAATCGCTGCGCTATTAATTAAATCTCCGATGGAAACCAACTTTTACATTCCTCGGCACATAATGTCTTATAACATGTACAAATGAGTCATGAATCATTGACATGGGCAAGTGGCTGTAATGCTACACATTTAGTGTCATCAGTATAATAACATACTCGAGAAAACTAGGATACCTTAAACAAGGTGTTGACTACTAGGATTGACTGCGGCCTGCAAGGCTAAGGTTTAGGTTGCGAAGTGCGAACACAGGTGATGAATGATTACACGATACCTTCAAACGACTAGACCTTATCGCTCTTACTTTGATTATAAACTCAGAGTAGCAGAGTAGCCCAATAATAAGCTAGGAAAGGGTGAATTTGTGTGCACTCTTTCATCCTTTTGGCCAAGTCATAAATGCAGCACTTTTCCCCAAAGGTCACAACCTGAGAGGATCCAATGTCAGTGAAGGGACTTGACGGGCATTTCTCTCGTTCTCTTCAAGACGTTGTCGAACAGGCATCATACCATCGATCCACATGGTGTCATTACAGTTGATCTTTCCCGGGCTTCCTGTAAATGCGGTCGGATACCTGAACACCAAGGATCAATCACAATGAACCCTAACTCTTTACGAGTGGACGCTTAGACAATTCCAAATGGGTTCCAAATGTAGTATATTATAGATAGGATAGAAGCATACTGACCTTTGGGCGCGATGAAGTCCACTTAATAATCAGGTCAACAAGTGAAAGAATCTGGTCAGATGTATGAGCTGCGTGCAAATTGATCGGAAGTCGCTCCTGGTCCTGAACGGCTCACTGCTGACTATCTAAATTCATTGACCATTCGACCCGTGGTCTTTGTGCTGTTTGCGTATTTGACTTCAATTACAGTCGTGGGATTTCGACTAAACTGGGAAGCGAGTCAAGACGGCAAAGAACATTAATATCAATTGTTATCTGGCTACTACCAGTTACATCAATATATAATACAGGCTTTAATCATCTTGCAATCCCCATATGTGGCTAATATATCTTAGAAAGCTTAGATATAACTCGGCGGGGCGTTCCCATATTACCCTCATCTCAGACAGAACTGTTATAAGGGTCTGAAGGTTTCGTTGGGCATTTCCCTTGACCTTTTTATCCTGCGCTGTCATATTCAAGCATTGCACAAGTGCAGCCCGAAACACGTGGGATAGAGCAAAAGGTGGCAAGTCTCTCGTCACCTCATCTCTTAATAAAACGTTCAGGATCTCGGTCATTGAATCGGCAGCAGTAGTCACTCGCTCAAGTGGAGTGACGCCATCTTTTGACTTATATGCCAAGTAAACGTGAAGGAAGGGCCGAAACAGATTAATCATGGCTGCATAGTATGCTATCCAGAATGCGGATTGCGGTACTGATGGTGTACTTGATTTGGTGATTTCAAGATGCTGAATCTCTTGCCTAAACGAAATCATAGCTCCTAAGGATCGACAAAGCTGAACCTCTTGTTCTGCTACAGATAGGTTGTTGAAGCTTGGCGTATAACTAGCAAGATATAAGTACTAGTGCATAAGGAGACAATAGACATCTTACATAGCATCGATATATGTCTGGTTCAACCGTAGTAATTGACAGTTGTATCTAAAGTATAGTCTTGAAGGGTCATTTGAGTTAAGAAAAGTGTTATCGGGGAGTGGTATATGTTCGGCGTCCCATAGGATGGCTCGTGGAATCCCAAGACATGGATTCGATGTTCTAGTTGAAGACGCCTATTATGAGTGATCTACTTGGCGAGATGAGTAGTCTGGATAGATGGAATCTTACCGTTCCGCCAGTAACAATGACCAGAAAGTCTGGGTCTGGTTATTGCGATTTATCTCACTTTCTGTATCAGAGCCAGGCTTAAATAGACTTTCTAAATAAAGATGTGTAGAAAGTCCAAAAGCCATATCTAGGATAATCAGCCTGTATCACAGCAATTCAGACACAAAATTAACATACATTGGTAGGCAAAGCCATCTGATCGATAAAACAAGGTGTGCTTGAACCAAGCAAGAATTGACGTCGCCTTGATGACCGGCAGCGATGATTTTAGACCAAAGCAGGATTCAGCGAGCATCTCAGCATAGGCTAGCAACGCGCTCTCTAGCTCTGCTGAAATGTTCAAACAATGGGCTGAGACGGCGAATATCGTGCTGTATAGAAGTTGCGTTTCTTGATCATTTTCAGGGAAAGACGGATAGAATAAGAGCCACGAAGGCTCGACGAACAGGTAATAATCGTTGACGGAGTTTAGGAAAAAGTCCATCATACGGTTCTTCAGCTCCACTTCCTGACTAAACATCTGTATCAGAGTGACAGCTCTATCCCTGGGCATTTGAAGACTAGTTCTTGAGTTTGTTGCAAATATTGCGATTGACGAAGGTGCTGGAGTATTGAACTTGCCAGGACCAGAAAAGATCAACTTCTCGCCTGGCAAAGCCGACCATCTCCAGTTGAGGAAGGCGAAGTTCTCCAATGCAGTTTCAGACCTCTTAACACAAGGATGGTCATGTATTGAAATTCTGGGGCATAAAGCTGTGGATGACCCAGTATGCATTCCTTGAACAATGGCCGAGAGATGCTGAACTTGAGATTCAAGGGATTGAATGTAAGCTTTGTCACGTCGTACAACGCTACATGGAAGTGTGTCTGTCAGCCGAAGGCTTTAGTGTCAGCAGAACAGAGTATAGCTACCTAAATGGTTTCTGACGCAGCCTCCAGCTACAGTCGGTCCCACGCAATTTGCATGGAGAACATTGGGGACTTTGACCATCACACTAAGTAACCGTGACGCGTTAATAACAACATGGAGACCGGATAGGCATGACGAACCTTGCGCTTTTTTTGCCTGCATGGAGTGCAGGCTGAGTTCACTCGCTCGGCTTTCTCCATATTTGATGGTTGCGACAGCCTGTCTCTTAGTCTCGGGCATAGACCACTCCGAAGCTAGTTTTCCCTCTTTTCACTCGTGCGATACGAGCAAAAAGAACGTTGAGCTGGTCAAACAATGCTTTGTAAGGATGGTTATCGTGTTGGAGAAAGGCGGAATTACTATGCAGCAGCGAACTAGCAGTAAGCGGCGGATAAGTTTTATCCGCGGAATCGTCGGCACGTCTCTCACGCCTACTTATTCCGGACTAGGTCCAAGCAAAAAACTGGGTTCAGTTCCGCGATCAACCAGCTTCATACTAAATATGGAGAATGTCTGGTCTGGTTGACAGAGGACCGAGCGCGGCTGATGAACAGCAGTCCGTGATTCCGAGCAATTTTGATAAGTCAGTCTCGCAAGACTAATATAAAAAAGCCGACATATATTACAATCATCTTGCAGCTCACTTCTCTATCACCTCAATTCCTCAAACATTTCTGCCTTGCACCTCACTTCTAAAGCTTCCATAGCTTAATTAATTATGAATCCTTCTGCCACCACAGACGTGTTGATTGTTGGGGCTGGTCCCATGGGCCTTCTGACTTCTATTGGTCTCGCCAAGCAAGGTGTTGACACGATTGTGCTGGGTAAGCCTACAGCAATAGATGGCCTAATCATCAGTTGTATCTCATATACTCATCAGACAAACGACAACGCAACGTACAAGTCGCCACTGGCCGCGCCACTACGCTCTATCCTCGCTCTTTGGAGCTTCTCGAGCCCTTGGGTGTGACAGGTGACCTGTTACAGAGGGGGTTCGTGGGCCGAAGCAGCGTCAACTACAGAAACGGTAAAAGAGTCAACGGACCTGGCTGGAACTCTATGTTTGATCACGTTAAGCTTAGCTACCATGACTACCTTTTGAACATTCGTCAATGTAATTCAGAAGAGGTCTTTCTCTCTCATTACGAAAGATGCGGCAAGTCTGTCTGGTACGGGTGGAAATTAGTGACTTATAGCATCGACACTTCTCTCGACGACGGATTTCATGTCACTGCCATCCTTGACCACCCCACCAAGGGTCAGAGTCATGTTCGCAGGTATGTAGCGCAGCAAGACAGCCGCGAAGCGACTAAGAATCCATAAAAGTAAATATCTCCTTGGAGCCGACGGCGGTGCGTCGTCTGTCCGAGAACTGAGCGGCATCACTATGGACTTTCAATCGACCAGCTATGAATGGATCCGGATCGATGGGAAGATAACGACAGATATGCCAGGCAGAAACCTCGGGTTTGCCTCGATTGAAACAGAGCACCATGGGAACGTCTTATGGGTCAAACTTGATAAAGACGCAAACCGCATCGGATATGCTTTAACCCCTCATCTTCTAGCTAAGTATCCTAACGGCATCACGGAGGGTGAGGCTGTCCAAGAGGCCATCGATTCTGTCAAGCCATTTAAGCTGCAAATCGATAGACTTGACTGGTGGACCCATTACAAGTAAGTAACAAATCTTCTCCAGGGTTAGTATTTCTCTTAGGAGGCCGGCTAACTCGTCACAGGATTCGACAGGGCGTTACGCAGTTGTTCCGAAAGAACAAGTACGTCCTGCTCGGTGGAGACGCTGCTCATATCCATTCCTCTGGATTTGCCCAAGGCATGAATACCGGCATTCATGACGCCACTAACTTGGTCTGGAAGTTGGCTGGAGCCGTCAAAGGCTGGTATAAAGACTCAGTCCTCGACACGTATCATACTGAGCGACACGGAGCAGCGACACGGCTCATTGAAATTGATACAGAAGCCTCGACTCTTATTTCCGGTGAGATCCCACCACGATACGAGGCCCTGGGACTCACCGCCGATGAGATTCTATGGAAAACCTGGAACGAAAACATCAGCTTCAACGTTGGGCTTGGCGTTTCATATGCCAGGTCTGTCCTTAATCAAAATGCTCTTGATTCTTGCCTGGAGACGGGCAAGCGTTGTCCTGATGCCCTGGTTCGTGGTCCAGGCATCAATGTCCCGCTACGTCTCTACGATGCTCTTCTACAGGACAGGAATCCTGGTCGCTGGAGTATCGTGGTGTTCGCTGGTAACACCGTCCTAACAAAGAATGGATTCGAAATCGACAGGAAAGGTTTGGAGAAGATGGCAGATTCGCACCAAGGCATGATTCGATTTGTTACCCTTGTGGCTGGTTCTGCTGGTAGTGCTTGGTCAGCTCTCGACGGACCTGCTCTGGGTAATTGCTTCTTTGATGGAGATGGAAGCGCTCATGCACAGTATGGAGTTGATCTGGCTGAAGGAGCTATTGTTGTTATACGACCAGATACTGTTCTTGGATTTGCGACAGGCCTAAGCAATGTTTCTAGTATAGCAGACTACTTTAGCCAGCTTGTCCCCAGTCAAGGGGGTATGTAAACCTGGCTTACTGTTCATTACGGCCACAGCTACTCATGCAATGTTATCAGGGTCTTCGGGTAGATATGAATACATCAGAGATTTATTTAATTCCATTCCTGAAACCATCGTACTAACGATTACAATTACTCAGAGATGAGACACAGACATGCCAACCCTTCGGCGCGATTGACTCCACTCAATGATCAGGTCGACTAGTGAATGGATCTGGTCAGATGTATGGTCTGCGTGCAAAACAATGCGAAGTCGTTCCTGGTCCTTGGGCACAACGGGAAAATGAACAACGAGAACGCGATACATTTTTTTGCTCAGAAACTCTCCCAGAGCAGCTGCTCCGCCGTGGGGAGCAATGATGGGAATAATTGGAGAATTGACATCATCGGTTGTTGGTTTCATTGGGAAAGTAATGATGCCAAGGTTCTGGAAGCTTTGCCATGATACATGCTTGCTGACAGCATCATAGAACAGATTTAGGTTAGACTGTACGAGATCTCGTCTCTAAGGTATCCTGATTAGCAGATATACATGATGTTGACGACCTGACAACATACTCTTTTACCTTCGATAGTTGCTAAGATGCTATACCCGACCTTGACTGCTGCCAGCGTGGTGAAGGTCGGCGCAGTGGAGAAAATAAGTCCACGGACGCAACTGAGCAGGACTTGCTTGCACTCTCTGCTTGACAAAACAACAGCTATGACTTTGGGTAAGTATTTGATCTCCAATCGCTATTGTAGCTGAGCTTGGAGCTTACCACCAGAAGCCCCATGTGCTTTGCCAAAGGTATGAACTCGAACAGAGAAGTGTTTCTCCAGGCCCAAATGAGACACAAGGCCTGATCCACGAGGGCCTACCAATCCCGTCGAATGTGCCTCGTCGATCACAAACACAGAATTTCCATGAGGAAGCTGCTCTTTCACCTCCCTGAGAATTGCCTTAACGGGCGCCACATCACCGTCCATGCTATAGAAAGACTCCAGTGCAACAAAAACCAAAGCAAGACCCGTTCTGACTGCTTCATATTGGTTCTTGATGTCCATCAAACGTTGGCGTAGACTTGCCAGGTCGTTGTGGGCAAAAGGAAGAGCAGTTGCACGGCTCCTATACATTCCTTCTCGGATACTTGCATGGACAAGGCTATCATAAAGCACCACATCATGCGGCTGCGCGAGTGTCGAAAAGACAGCAACATTTGCTTCGTAGCCAGTATTGAAGAACAAAACACTGTCTGCTTTATGGAACTCGGCAATGTGCTTTTCCAGTTGGAAAAGGTAGTCAGTTGAGCCTTCACCCCATCGAGACGCCCTTCCACCGAGGATGAAATTAGGATGCTTTGCAAGCTCCTTGAGAAATTCCTTCCCCAAGAGGCCAGAAGAAGATAGGGACAAGGTGTCGTTTGACCCAAAGTCAACCATTTCGGCTAGACTGCCAGGGGCTGGTGGCTCAAGCTGCCAGCCTCTGCTTTGCCGATTCTTAAGAATGAGTTGCAGATTATGCTGAAGTGCATCTGACTTGGACATGATGGATTCGTCTTTATGAGCTTTAAAGGGAAAGTAAAGATGCAAATCAAGGCAGTGAAGATGGGCAGCTTGGGCAGAGCAATGTATAGTAGGGCAGCCCGAAAAGCGCTTAACACTTTATGTTGATCTTTCGACACCTGCTTGGATGGTCTACCTACTTCTCAACCTAACAGAATTTCCTTCTGCGGTATCTAGCGGTGAAGGGTCGATAGGTAACCTGTTTGATGCATTCACAGCCAGAAGACGGCAAACATAATGCTTGCCAAGTCGACTAGAGGCAGAGGAAGGCATTGTTCTGCCAACATCGTACCATAACATTGACAACACACAGAGGCACTGTCTGAGAACAATAGACTCCCCCGCAGGACCTCCCGAAAAGCTACGGATTCCGACAGTCCGGTTGTCGTGTAAGGGTTACGTGTAAGGCGCGTGATGTAACCACCAGGTGACAAATCTAACA
Source organism: Fusarium anthophilum (assembly GCA_013364935.1). NCBI lineage: Eukaryota > Fungi > Ascomycota > Sordariomycetes > Hypocreales > Nectriaceae > Fusarium > Fusarium anthophilum. The sequence goes on from JABEVY010000086.1 coordinate 153,727, forward strand.
TCTCAGATTGATACTCTTTGTGTAAGGGTTACACTATGTTCCCCGCGAAACATCCCATGACATGATCAAGTCAATCGGTGTGGGCGCTGTGTGACGCTGTTTGGGAACACGAAGATCTCTAGCAGGATGTCGCATGACACTATTGACTCCTCGGCCTTGGCGTCATGCTTGCTTCGAGTTATCACATATGGCGAGTCACTTTTTCTCCAAATACATGACTAGCCTGTATTACAACTAACATGATCTCATCATTGGGTATTTCGTCAAACCGCCATCGTTGCCGCCCGTTCCTGAGCGGCTAGAACTCGCCAGTTCACTTTTAGGGTTGCATTGACTGATTCTGATGCAGGTTTGTGTTTGTCTATAGTTGACAACTCACCACCGACTGTCTCGGGGTCTAAAGGCTGCCAAACCGCTTTAGCGCTGCACTAGTTGCTTCTTGTTTGTCTAAAACTAACAACCAACAACCAGAGCGAGAACCTCTAGCCCGCCCGCAGCGCCACGCTACGGATCCAGGTCAGTCTCTCATATGTCGGGTGGCAAACAATAAGAATATCAGGACGTGGCATCAACGACTGATTTGACAAAAACAAACATCAACATACAATCTCTTTTACACCTTTCAAAATTCAATTGCCATTCGTCCAAATCATAACAATGGAGAACAAGATTATTTCTTGGGGCACTACGGCTCCAGAAGCTATTGCAGTCATTGATGGCGCTCGCTCTATCACTTATGGCGAACTGATCAATTCCGCCAGAATGATTGCATGCTTCCTGCAGGAGCGCGGCGTCAAGCCAGGAGATTCTGTGGGGGTCTTGTTTGATGTTGATCATCGTCAAGTTATTGCGCAGCTGGCAATTCTTTTTGCTGGTGGAACTTGTGTTCCAATTTCCCCCACTGCACCATTTCATCGCGTTGCAAGCATGCTGAGCGATGCCAATGCTCAGTACGTCATTTGCGATGAGAATTCAACCTTCTCCTCTGAGGGTATTACTCTTCTCCATCTCAGTGATGCACCAGCCTCGGAGTTGTCCGTCGATGCAACCGACTCTGGTTCTTCACGGATTGCATCACGTCGTACGCATATACTGTTTACCTCTGGCTCAACTGGTAAGCCCAAGGGCGTCCAGATCAGCAGCTCTGCAATACTGCACCTGGCAACCAGTACCCCATTGACCCCATTGAACCCCGAAGATCGGGTGGCTGCTTTCAACGACCCTGGCTTTGATCTGAGCCTCTTCGAAGTCTGGGTTACACTTATCAGTGGTGCCACTATCGTTGTCGTTCCCAAGGTTATATTAGTTGATCCTACTGCGCTGAAGGCCTATCTCGAACGTCAAAAGATTTCCATCATGATTATGCCTGCCGCTCTTTTCCATATCGTCGCCAAGTCATCGCCTGATTCCTTCCACTGTCTTCGACATCTTCTCACTGCAGGCGATGTTGCCAATAGGACGGCCATGCGTGCCGTTCTTGAGCACAATCCTCCAGAGCATCTTTGGAACACGTATGGCCCGACTGAGTGTACAACCCTTGTGACGATACAAGAAGTCGATACCAAGGAAACACTGCGTGACCGGATTGGTATTGGGCGTTCCGTCGGCCAGATGAAGATTGTCCTCATAGATCAGTCTCAGCAGGTCATTCAAAATACCAAGCAGCGAGGCGAGATTTGTATCGCTGGGCCTCAACAAACTCAAGGTTATCTGAATCAGCAACCTCATGATGAGTCAATTTTTATCGAACTCGACGCTCCCGTATTCATTGGGTCTATCGATACGCGGGAAGAGCAGGGCGACTCTCGTACTCGGTATTACCGAACTGGTGATGTGGCCGAATGGAGAGATGACGGCAGCGGCCTCGATTTCATCGGGCGCAGAGACAACCAATTGAAACACAGAAGCTTTCGAGTAGAACTTGAAGAGATTGAAAGAAGCCTTCTCGAAAGTGAACTTGTTCAATCTGTCATTGTCGTGAATCGTCCAGCACCAGATGCGGACGGTGTTGCGGTTCTAGTCGCGTTCATCGTCCCTTACGACAAAGCCACTACCAAATCGCAAGACCTGGTATTGTTTGCCCGAAACACACTACCACATTACATGGTCCCTGATAGATTTGAAATCGTTGAAGATCTTGTTGTGGACTCACGAGGCAAAACTGATCGTCGTGCCTTCTCGGAGAGCCTCCCTGAATCAGCATCAGCCACCCCCCATTTCATCCTCACGAATGGGAATAGTTCTGCTTCATCAACAAAGTCTACACTGAAGGCTATTTGGGAGCACATTCTGAGCGTTTCGCCGGTCAAGGACAATGACGACTTCATGGCCCTTGGCGCCACCTCACTCCAAAACGCTGCCCTTATCGCCCGCATCAAGAAGCATTTGGGGCGTCTCATCTCCATGCATGATCTGTACTGCCACTCGCGTTTTGCAAGTTTGCTTAATTTTCTCGAGAGTAACGCAGAGTCCATCACTGCACCTATTGATGCGGATAAATGGATCAAGGACGTTGACATGGTAGATGATATCGAGGAGACACCAAACTGGGAAGACCCAGACGAAGTTAAAATCTTCTTGACGGGTGCGACTGGTTTCGTTGGTGCTTTTCTGCTCGACGAGCTTCTGCGTCATCCAAATGTCAAACGGGTCGCTTGCCTAGTTCGTGGCAAAACAGAAGCCGAAGCTGCTCGTCGCCTTCAAGCCAATATGCAGAAATACGATCTGTGGCCTGATGACTATGCTTTAAATGCCAAGATCATGGTACTGCCAGGGGATATCACAAGTCGAGATCTCGGCCTTGGATCAACCAAGTTCGACTGGCTTGGCAATTGGTCCAGCGCCATATTTCACCTGGCTGCCAAGATCAACTTCTGCGACTCCTATCATGAGCACTACGATACCAACATCCTTGGAACTCGCAATATGCTACGCCTTTCTGCTCGAGGGCGACGCAAGACATTTCACTACGTGTCTAGTATCGATACATGGGGTCAGACAGGGTACTTTTTAGGTACCAAGAGAGTCTTGGAAGACGAGCCTCTAGGCCCCCATCTTCAAGGCGTGAGATACGACGTGGGGTACTCCCAGAGCCAGTGGACGGCTGAGGGGATGGTTCGGCGCATGAGGGATCGGGGCTTTCCGACCATTATTTATCGGCCCGGCTTCATCATAGGCCATTCGGTCACGGGAGCGAGTAATCCCAACGACCTTGTTTCGCGACTCATCTCCAGCTGCATCAAGCTTGGTGCATGGCTCAAGATCGATCTCGATCCGGCATATGTTACAGTTGACTATGTTGTCAAGGCTATGTTACACATCTCACGCTCAGCAAAGAATATCGGGAAGTCATATTGCCTTGTCGCGCCACAGATTCAAGAATCAGTGTCTGTGAATAAGACTTGCTCTCTTATCTGCCAAGCTGGCTACAGAGTCGAGCTCACAAGCTATCCTGACTGGATCGCACGATTGTCGGAACAGATGCTTCCCGATGATCCTCTTGCGCCTGTCATGCCACTACTAGAAGAAAAGGTCTTGGGCAACTTTACAAGACTTGAGGTAAGCCAGCATTCTCCGATATACGACTCGAGAAATGCAATCAAGGCTCTTGCAGGTAGTGGTATTCATTATGTTACACTAAGCCCGGATATAATTAAGCGTTATATTGCATTCTGGAACGAGAAGGGCTTTTACTCTATCTAACTAAATACATATGGTCAAGACTGGTTTCCGCCTGATGGGTACTTTATGCTACTTTTCTTCAGATTCTGTTGCTCTTGAACAATCTCCTTAACATCAGCCCAGCTGCCTTCAACCAACCAGCAACCTTGTAAGTCCAAGTCGCGCAGAGTCTCCGAGTGTCGAGTAACCAACGACTTGAGCTCCATCACTGTGAAAGGTTGATTATGTAGACTCAGAGATTGGAGCCGTGGCCACGAAGAGCGATCTGGCAGGATATCATCTAAAGAAACAGTTGGCCTCATATTAAGCGGAGGATAACCAATAAACTCCACATGCGTATCCTCCAAGTGAGGTGCACTCAGACATGACTGAGTGATAGAGCAAAGTGCAAGCATCTCGTGCCTAGGGTTATCCTTGAGTTGAAAGCTCCGGGCCTGGAAATCCACATATAATGTTAGTTTCGTGACTTGAGAAACCAGACTCTTTAGTCCAGTCTGTTGCGATGGCGATAATTGCCAGGCTTGCATGCTAGGCGGAGGGACCAAGCGGAGACGAATTATCCTAGGTCTCAGGCCTTTGTTTGCAAGTTCAGAGCATAACGTTCCGATCATCTCAACGGGTGGAGTCGCAGTGTGTATTGTCTTGAAAGAGCCACACCACCTCGACTTGCTCAAGATAGGGCTGAAGTGTTGCAGTATTGTATGATCATATCCAGTATGGGCAAATTCAGCAGCATCCAAGTGTTCCATGCCTCCCATGTTTCTAACATCATTCAGCTCCAAGGAGACCAGGTTGGATAATGAACTTAAAGCAGCGCATAACCGAGTGATGTGGTTTTGTCCCTCTCGAAGCTGCTGTTGGTCATTGTACAATTTTTTGTATAGATCGTAAAGCTTGAGAAATAGCCTTTGGGTAGGCGTTGGAGATTCCTCGTCAACTTGGTCACTGAAAAGTTGTTCGAATTCAGGTTCTGTTCTCCAAGCCATATTTGACAGCCACCGGGATTGTTCTTGCGTGTGAGGATATTTATTCCGGTAGTATCTCGACCGTTCCATGGTTTCTACGTGTCGAAGCAGTCTGGCCTTGGCCTCGAGCATGAACAGTGGCCTGTTGCAGGCTAATTCGGGTTCGTAGTAAGACGTGATTATGCTGACGCTTTGCACTGACTTGCTAAAAATGGGGTGGTGGCAAATATCTTCTAAACGAGAGAAGGATTTTGAGGTAAGGCAAACAGAAACCTCTGTAAGGAGCAATGGCGATGCAGCATTGTTGAAGCAATGTGAAACTAAGCAACACTCTTTAATTGAGCCTCGGCCACTCTTCTCGTTACGCACAAAGAGAAGAATGTTCCTGAGCACTTCGGAAGGGAGTGATTGGATGTCCACTGCGGATGACATTGTCGATGTAGTTGTAGGAGTAAGATTCGAATAGAGAGAAATAAGTGCAAGAAAGATATGACGTCTCTTGTAAGCTGCGGGGTTAGTGGTCATCGCTAATTAATGCAAAGCATGAGATTCAGTGATTGGTTGTTATGAACATGGGTTAGAGCTTACATGAGTCACTGGCCGTTGCGGATAAACAAATGCGGGTTCTTCAATCAGGTTTATTCAGTATCTACTGTAATTCAATATTTATTCCTAGACTATAGAGTGACGGGCCTGTTTGACTGTATCTTGGAGCCTTTTATATGTCTCGTATTCTTCTTTAACATAAAAGACAAACCTATCCACATTCAGCGTCTTCCGAACCATTCCAAAGTGACGTCAGGTATAGGATCAAAGATTATACAACCATTGCAATTCCATTAAGCATTTACTAGAATCCTCCTGCACCTTTCATCTTCATTGCCATACCATAAACACCTTTAACCAAACCCATAACAGTTCCTGGATTTCCCATGTACCCTTTTCCAGGCTTCCCCTCAGCATCCCTCCAAATGCCGTTTTCAGCCACCCTGCCAAACCTCTTTGTGTTCTGGTTCCTATCAATACATTCTCTCCATTTCTGACATATCTCCTCACTATCGATCATGAGATTGATCTCCTGACTGTGAAACCAAGATTGAGTGTCTTGATTACCACTTCCTTGTATGCCGACACTGCCATCAACGATCAGAAGCTTAATGTGACAGGATCGGGATTTGAAGGAGTGATGGATGGGGTGGCCTTGGTCCTTTCCTACGTAGTTGTATATATGCAACAGTTTGCGCTCAGGGCCATCTTTGGTGAGGGACGAAACGAGGTTTTGTGCGATTTGGTCATTTGTTCCGCCTTGCCCGGGGATCATTTCTCCCGGATCGTTGTAACCAAAACACACATAGTATGTAACTTCTACTCCTCTCTTCAGTGCTTCCTTGAGTGCTGGAATCAATGGAGCAGCGTTGAGATCGGGCGTCTGAATGAAGATGCTGTGTCTGGCATTCCTGATCAACGATAGCCATGCCTCGTTTTGGGGCACATGCACGCTTTTTGAGTCGATGGCCCCGTATGGCGGTCGAGATACCAGCGCCATCGGAACTGGCTTTCCATCACCAATTGTCGAGATGTATGGTGTCATCTCGTCTCCTGCGTGAATCTCGGGTCCCGTGGGCTCAATTGGATGCTCCACTGCGAGGTTGAGCTGGCGATTTGCTGCTTGAAGACGCGATTCACCCTCTTTCAGGGCATAACAAGACTGCATACGCTTGACCTCTCCCTCTAAGTCATCATCGTAATGAGGGCGATCTGGGAAATGCTCCGGTAGGGGTTGCTCAATATCAGCTTGTATACTGGTAAAGTCTCTTAGATGTGAGGCTTCGTTTTCCGTCATTGAGGAACTGTTGGTAGAGGTAGGCAATCCGCCCTCAGTTGCAGGTGTCTGAAGAGATGGAGGTTCTGGGTGAAGGGAATTTTGCCAGGTTATCAGGGCAGTATCGTATATGCTGTCAACTATTGGCCCTTCAACGTGGACCATCATCTCCAAGTTATCGTTGTCTTCGGTGTTGTTACTCATAACGGCAGCGATCTTGCGATCCACAACGCAGAACTTGGCATGCAGAGTGCCCAGAAATATTCGATGGAGGCTGACTACCTCCAGGTCGACATTTGGTATCTCCTCAGGTGAAGGCAAGTCGATCGTCTTTGAGGTGTACGCCTTTGGTTTGACAAACTGGTGTGGATTGATAGCGTTGCATGGTCCTGGCTTATCATACATGATCTTAGCAACCACTCGTCTGCCAGTCTTTCCAGCTCGTTTTGAGAGCTCGATCAGAGAATCCTTGATTAGAGCTTGGGCTACAGACGGTGCCCAGGAACATGTAATGAAGAAAAATTCCTTCTCAGCCCGCACAATGAGATTCGAGCAGTGGCGCATGACATCTGCAAGGGGAGCAATGACTGTGAGAGGCATAGTTCCATGAGAACCCATTAAAGGAGGCGACACGACACCTGCCATTGGGTCTTCATTCAGGCATTGTAGCGAGTCGGCGAATGCTTGGAGGAACAACGGACTTGGGGTCGTGGGGCCCCAACGACCGCATTGGAGGGCTGCTTGGATGGCATCTTCGCTCTTCTCTGTGTCTTCTTTAGAGGAGATCTTGTGATGTAGTGCGTGCTCGTGATGACCGTAGAGCTTCTTGATGGCATTTCCTGGTGACTGGCTTGGATCATTTGCCAAGACGGAACTCACGGTTTCTTTACCCTGGCATAAGTCGTAGACGTGTTGCGAAACCATTTTTACAATTGGTAGCTTTTTTACATGCAAGCAAGCGGCAGAGGCACTTGCTGAGAGCCATGGTCTCGTAGAACTATTTATCAAGCCCAATTGAACAAACGTCATTTAGTTAAGGTTGCACACTTCTGCAAGCTATGCTAGCCATGTCTTACCCAACTTTGGTTTTATTCCCTGGCTAGTGGAGGTGATATTGCCTAGGCTTACGTACCTTGGGGCAGAATTCCTGATTTAAGTGGCTACGCAGTACCTTGGAAATAGGGCTCTTGGCTATGTGACGCCATGTAGCTTCTGCTCCGCCACCAAGGTCTAGCAAAGCTAAACCCGGGATTTTTGTGCCGAGACTAATTGCGGCACGCAACTTCCGGCCGGGTTAACCGGAAATACAGCAAAGAATGGTCATGGCAGCTCTTCATCATGTCATCGCGTTGAATGTTGACGTCCGGTTTTGTTACTGACAATTGAAATAGTTGAAGAAGACACTTCATGCGTTATATATCACATCAAATAAAACCATTTGAGGGTCAATAGATTACCCACGTACAGCTTCTAACTAGATGTTACTGTACAGACTCAGCTTTATGATTGGTAACTACACCCCGGCATTACTGCTTTTCCGCTCTTGTACGTTTGAAACACGAAAAAGAAACGCGTAAAATTGAGTCAGCAATACGGGGCTTGAATAATTGATCTCATTCGCCACAGGATAATTTTAGATCGGCGTAGCTTCTTTTGTCAGACTGCAGCCAATCGTCGCGTCTCGCTCAACGCGAGTGGACCTCCTGGGTTGGCGAATTCAGTTGGTTTGGTAACAGACCTACCCGGTAATGCAATACAAATTATTGAAATACAAGCCTTATGTATTGCATACAATAAAATCCAAGGCTAAGGAGTCTCAAGAGGTGAGCCTTCATCTGTTGGCCTATTTTTGGGAGCCAGTTCGTTGTCTGATCAAAAATCCTATCCAACACTACGTCTCGGGAATTCCCTATGCTCAAACTATTGTCGTGTCATACCTGTTTTTCCTAATCGCCTTGTCACAACAGTAAGATTGTCATACAATAAATAGTATTTGAATTCGGCCTATACAATTGAAGTCCATAGTGATGTATCCAGGTCCCAAACCATCGGAAGTGGATAAGGCATTGTCTGCTCAAAAGCATCCAGATTGATCTCAAACATGCTGTCAGTATGACGGTTGGCATTTGAGGAAGCTTGAAAAGCAGGAATCTCTACATTAATAGACTCATCGAGCTGTGAATTTAAAGATTGCACAGCGTAACAAGCCTTTCTGTATAGTTCTTGGCAGACATTTCGGACTTGAGTAAGGTAGGTATTGCCGTTTGCTTCGTCTAGTGTTTTAAAAATCTGCATGACGTCACCAACTAAATGCGTATCATTCGTCGCAAACTCGTTCATAGGAGTCCTAATTGCCATGATGCAGAGGATAACAACAGCACTCATAGGTATTGGAATAACGTCCCTTCAGCCAATTAGTCATTGATCAAGGCTATGGCCTGATAGAACTCACCAGTGCAAGCTCTTCCATGTGACTGGTATAAGTTTGGTTAACTCAATGATGCATCGGGACGCGTTGAGACAATTCTCTATGGAGTCTCTCATCTTTGAAGGAAGGGCTAGAATTTCCGGGTGATTTGGCGATACCCAGAAAGTTAGGCTGTGTGCGCGGCTCACGACGATGACGGCATTGTAGTAGGAAAAGTACAGTCGCATCAACCCATGATGCTCGCACCTCGCAACACAACCATGATTGAGAGTCGGTGCAAATTCAATACGCCAATTCTCCAGCTTCTGTAGTAGGTCCGCTACTGAATCTGCAACGCAATTCGGTGGAGCTTTGCCTGAATGAAGATCTTGGTAAATCGCGCTCTGGATCACGGCTAGTTGTATCTGACCTTTGAAGAGGTTTAGTTCATGCCCATCAACAGTCTTGATGATTTCCGTCTCATCCAAAGAACCCATTGGTGGATCAACGTAGGCAGCGCTGAGATCGTGACAAGGGGGCCTTCCAGTTCGGAGACATAGTTCTCGGTCCAGACAAATCGCGATCCAAAAGACCTTCTTTCTCATATTTGCTTCTGCTGGACTTACAGATGGATCCTGGCTCTCGACATGTATGCCTATTGAGTGTGCAAGACGCACAGCGCAACCAACGAGCATGAAGCTGGGCTGCGGATTTGGTGTTCCGATAAAGAACCAGGCAATGGCCAGCAGAGCTTGGACAGAAGACAATTGTGTACTACGCATGAGAACATACCATGTCCCGGCAAGTGCATTTGATGCATAGGCCCAGGCTAGATCCTCTGCTTCTGCCGATTGAGCTGCCTCCGCCCGACGACGCTGTGCGATTGCAAGAACAGAGTTGAGCGAGACCCACCACGCTGGACTCTCAGTACACGTGCCTGAGTACTGCTGGCCTAATAGACACATGAATGCTGGTGCATTGAAGCATGGAAAGACTTGATGTTCATGAGCGAAGAATTCACTAACAAGGGAGAATGCCTCAGTCCAAGATGGAAGGGGCTTCATGACCTGCTTTGTGAATAAGGGCTCGATAGATGGGTGTGTCCATTTGGACCACGATTCTGGTGTATGCTGTCCTGATTTGCGTGGAGTAGCTGTGGACACCAGGGATATGCCCGACGGCGGACCTGTGGACATAATGAATAAGCCCATGAATGTTTAAGTGCTTATGCAAACCTACCAAAGTAGCGCATATCTCCATTGCCACCAACTATCGTGTCCCGAGGGCTTGTATCCGTTGCTGTCAAGGTCTGACCGGGGCTCGACTCTGTGAAGCTGTGAAACTCATGATGGGCTTCAAGATGTAACTGAGGATGTGCGACCGTTTGAACGACTACAGAGTCTGACAATAAGGTTGAAGAAGCATTGACTCCTTCAAAACTCTCTGCCTCAATTGAATCGCCTGTCGAATGTTGAGATGATATTTTAGATCGTCGTTGACGTGGATCAGGCTTGTCAACGTCTGCATAGTGGCAGTCATTTCCGCAACCCCGACAACGTCCACAAACTGGCCGGGTTCCGTCGCAGCGGACCTTGCCTTTCCGACAATGATCGCATGCCTGGCACCACGGAATTAGTCAATATCCGTGCAAATTCTACCGTGACACGGCGAGTGATAGGTACCTTTGCAAGGCGACGTCGACGGTCGCCGCGGTTGTTCATTTTTCGGAGTTTAGAAGTCAACAGACGAGAATTCCGGGTCATGAGGGGATGGAATAGCCATTTCACGACCCATGACCACTATAAACTTTAATTCTGATAGGGCTTGTTTTGTGCCTCGGCTCTGTTCGCTAGTGCGCAAAACTCCGAGACTTGCGTGTCATAGCGTACCGAAACTCCGGACGGGTCCACCAAACGAGACAAGGGAATACCTGTATCATGTATGTGAATCTCCACTACAGAGGATCTAATGTGTAAGACATCGAGGGTGGGTGAAGAATGAGAGAATATCTGTTCATGTGAGTAGGTAGAGTCGGTGGGTAAGAGAAATCCGGAACTGGCACAGTGCAACACCTGTTGAGTTGGAATTTAGAAAGTGTGTAGATTGATAGATAGATTGCTTAGGGTCTAGATGTGACTACGTTGCAAGATAGAGGCAGGCGCTTCAACAACCTTATCCCTAAAGTAATCAATAAATCCCTTTCCGAACCCATCTAATCTCTTGGAGCTACTGACTCCACGGCCAAGGATACCATAGACGACAAAGTGCACAGCAAAGATCTTGGGAAACTCAACACGCTCGATGGAAAACTCTGGGCGCCAGTCCTCTCCCAAAAGCTCTTGCACCTTGGCTCGAGACATATATGAGCGCAGCCAGTCCCACTTGGCCTGCGTATCAACAAACAACCCGAAGTTCAAATTTGCGCCCTTGTCTCCAGAACGGCCCAGGGCGATACTGCCCAATCGCACTTCAAGAACTCCACCATCAAGAGACGTTGGTGATTTGGTGTCATACGATGCCCTTTCTTCCATAATCTCAAATTGAGGAGGAGGTGTAGTCTTGAAAGATTTCGTTGTGCCGGTTCCGTCCACAAAATGGAACTTTTCTTCAAGTTTGGCTTGCTGCCAGAGGGCTGGATAATACGCCAGGTATGGACGAGGCATAGCAGAGCGGAAGTCCAAAGAGCTGTGAAACCCTACATAAAAGTCAGTAACTGTGGCATTATTTCCACTCCTTGGACGACCTTACCTGAGTAATGCTTCAAAGAGATGTTTCCAATGGCCATCATAATCGCCTGGAGAGCTTGTGCCTTTGTTGACTGAGCGAAAATGCGGAGATAGACGGTTCCGCTGTTTTGGTTTGTAGGATTCACAGCTGGAACCCCAATCCTCTGAAACTCGAGAAAGTCGAGATGACTGAGCCTCTCTTCACCAAGATGAAAGCGAACTTGCTTTTCAAGAAGGGCAAACTTTTGCTCAAAGTTGTGACCCGTTGCGTTGAACAAGGCCTGCATTTCGTAGCCTCCTTTGTAAAAGAGTGCGAGTTTAGTGGTATCTGGTGGTGGCGCACCGCGAACTCCGTGAACACGAACTCTTTGATCAAGTTAGCGACACTGATACGACTCGGGACCTTGCATACCTGTCTTGACCAACTTGGTCCATTTCAATATCTCCCAGGTAGGCTTTCACATCACTGTTGATGTACACATCGCCCTGCAACTCATATACGAGTTGAGACTTGCATGTATCAACAGTGACCATACCACCAGTACCCTCATGCTTTGTGATGACACAGGAGCCATCTTGCGCAATCTCAGCAATCGGGAAACCCGGGTCAACAAAGTTCTCAAGATCAAAAGCGTCAAAGCCTGCAAAGTTACCGCCGGTAACATAGGCTGAGCACTCAATCAAGTGTCCTGCGACTAGGGCACCGGCTAGTTCATCGTAGTTGATGTTGCTCCACGACCACCAGTACCATGCGCAGGCGATGACGGGGCTGGCATCAGAAGCTCGGCCGCATATGATGATGTCGGCGCCCTGTTGAAATGCTTCATATATGGCGTGGGCACCGAGGTAAGCATTAGCAGACACTATTTCCCGAGATCCATCGCCACCTTTGGCAAATATGTAGGTCTCAGGAGTAACAGTGACATGACTATTTAAGGAATCAAGATGAGCCAATGCATTTTCTCTGTCTTGCGGCATATGTCTGCCGAGCTTGGGAAGCACGTTATCGCCGGAAACGTAGGCTACCTTGAGATCGTAAGCCTTCTCGGCAACCTGGTAACGCGTTAGTCCACGGTGTTAAATAGAAAAGTCTTAGGAAGGTCTGACCAAAGCTGCTACCTTCACAGCGAGACCTTCAGGATTCAGTGCTCCACCATTGATGGCAACTTTGATACGCTTCTCTGCGATGGTATCGATCGAAACTTCAAGGCCCTTCAATGCAGTAGCCTCGTAGCCTGGATGTTGTCCTTTCGAATATGCCTCTGCATTATTGGCCATGTTGACCTCTGGTTCTTGTGAGCAACGCAGCCTATCTAGGTTCCGGGACTCCAAGGCTTACCAGCAAGGTAGTCACCAGTGATAAAGTCAACATCACCTAATGTGGCCTGCTTATACATCTCAATGGCAGGATCTCCTATGAAACTAACGGTTAGTAATATCTCGGCTATTGGTGACTTGTCGTACCATGGTAACCCGAACAGTTAGCCACTCGTACAGGCCTGATGCCGAATTCTCCAGCGCGCCATTCTTTGCTAGAATGCATCATGATTCTGTGCCTGTGACTACTTGAGTGAGGAAGTACGGTGTAGTGCGCTGTGTTGTATAGCCACCAAGCCCTGCTCCGGGGGGTAGGGTTGAGAAGCGTCGAGCATAAGCTATCTTTATATCACCTCGCAATTTCGGATGATGCGACTCTCAAGGCACAAGTACCATAACCGAGACAACCGGCAACCAGTACTCCGTACTTGAGTATGTCAGTCACTTGTTCTATTAGTTGCTTGGTGACGTAACTGTCCCTGTGTTACAGTTGGCTGTGTCCCGAAGCCCGCCATCAGAACTCCGGTGCAAGACTCCGGAAGTAGAATCAAGCCCCAGAACTCCGGAGAGACCCGCCAAGCATTGCAAAGACATCATTGACTTGAAAGACAGTGGAAGAAATATTCGGTTTCAGTTAGCCGAGAGGATTACTTAAGTCCCCGGCTGTGACGTGAGATATAGCTTGACCTGCATCAATCTTGAGTTTGTTCCAAACTATCCTTGTACAACCTCAATTCCCAACAATCACCCCTTACTCACCGACGCCATGTCGACTTACTCTATTTTCACCGAAACTAGTCGAATTTTACATAAAGTTCTCCTTCAGGATCCCAGATTACAACTTCCAGACTCTTTCGTCAAAGCCGCTGAGAAAGTCAAGTTTGTGGGAGAAGACGACCAACCTTTCATCCTCACACCTCTCAAGATTACGGAGTCGAGCGCGGCCCTCAATGCCCTGGTAGCAACAGCTGCAAATGTGGTCGCAGCCGAGCGCTATGGCATCGGCTACCAGAATGTTGAGATCAACACGGACCTTGCAACACTTTTCCTTGAATCAGTGCTACTACCCACCATTGGCGGCAAGCACTTTACGCAGAACGGTAAGATGCTAGCAGAGCTTGCCAAGATGGACCTCCATCAGATGAGCAAGCCAGTCAGGCGATATGCGACAAATGTTTATCGTACCAAGGATGGAAGATGGTATCATCTACATGGATCTATGAATGCCGTGCCTACGATGGAGATGTTGGGGGTTGAGGACAGTGACGCTAGCACTGAAGAAGCCTTCCGGATTTATACCAAAAAGGTTGCACAATGGGATTCTCAGGATATCGAAAAGGTGGCCAACGAGAAGTACAAGCAAGCTGGTGTGATTTGCTATACGCCCGATGAGTTCTTCGCAAGCGAGCATGGTAAGATCATGTCGGAAGAACCTCTATGGACCTCGACTCGAGTGCCAGCACCGAAAAAGACTTGGCCCGAAGCCAAAGACAGTCAGAACTATAGTCCACTTGCCGGTATCAGAGTCTTGGACTTATCTCGTGTTATTGCAGCTCCAGCAGTATCCAAGATCCTCAGTGTTCTCGGCGCCGATGTCATCCGTGTCTCCTGCAGCAGGCTACCCGAGTACTCGGCGACAATGCCGGATCTTCAGACTGGCAAGAGAGACGTTGACCTCGATCTTAAGACAATTGAGGGGCGGGAAACACTTTCTCAGCTTATAAAAGATGCTGATGTTCTTGTTGATGGATACCGTCCCGGTGCCTTGGCAAAGCTGGGCTTCGACTCCAAGTCTTTACGTGAGTTGAGCCCAAGTCTGATCTATATGAGGGAGAATTGTTATGGTTTCAAAGGGCCGTTGTCGTACCGTTCGGGATGGCAGCAAATCAGCGATTGTTTGGTAGGACTGTCATACCTACAGGGCAAATTTCTTGGTCTCGACGAGGCTGTTGTTCCACTTTTTCGTAAGTTCACCGTGTTATTAACTCTCATGTTCTCGTTTCTGACAATGCCTCAGCCAACTCGGACTATCAGACTGGATTAGTAGGAGCCGCGGCTGCCATCCAAGCATTATTAGTCCGCACCCAAGAAGACGTCACTTTTGACATCGACATCAGCCTCACGCAGTACAACATCTGGTATTATCGTCTCGGCTCGTACTCCGAGGGCCAGAAGAAGGCTCTTAGAAGCCGGGACCTGCACTTCAACCCTCGCCATTACGACGACATGAGTGCGCTCGTTGGAAAGACACATCAGTCGTTGCAGAAGATTCGCCCAGAAATATTTAAGCATTCCGAGTACTTCTGGGACATGAGTGGCAAGGAATACGGATTGGATGAGGACTTCAAAGTGCTGGCACCTGCATTCAAGTTTGAGAAGTCGAGTATTGGTTGGGATGTTCCGACCGGACGAAGAGGGCGGTCGAAGGCTGAGTGGGTATCATAAACCTGCCTGACGTTATCATTGCTGGCAGATCACAGGCGTCCCCTGGAAGCATAACAGTAGATTGAAAGGCATTCGGGAACACAACGGCGCTGAGATGGCCGAAAACCATGCACTTGTGACTCCGTCGGAGTGGTTATCTATTAAGATATAAGACCCGCGGGCCCCGATCAGCATGCCATGACTCTCATATAGCCGCCTGCCAATTCGAGACTACACAATTTCTACCAATCATTGTTCGTGCTATTACAAATAGTCGTCTAGTTGTAAAACGGAGCCTCGGGCAGGGTCAGAATAATTCATGTGGATCACCTGGACCATGACGCCACTCAAGCCAACCGAGGCTCCGTGTGAAGGTGTCCAAGTTAGACTTAAAAGGGCAAAGCGAACCCAGAGACTCTTGAGACGACTTCCTTATGGGTACTAGACTTCAAAGATTGCGGGGTATCAAAGCGCCTCTGATTTGCTCCTCCTCGATTGAGTTAGTCGTTGAGCAAAGTATATCTACGTCTTTCGACCTCATGATCCTTCAGTTCAATCATAAATCAACTGCCAAAGCCGAAGTCGAAATGTCTCAACTCTGGGCCAACGTAGTCACTACCTATGATCCCTTCACGATCGAGTTCGTGGGCAGCTGCCTTGTGCAAATCATTTTCTGGTGGATTCCGTCAGCCGTTTTCGTTCTCCTTGATCATGTTGCCCCAGACTTTGCAGCAAGACACAAGATACAACCTCCACCAAAGCAACCTAAAGGCTCAGAGATATTGGACTCTGTCCTGATCTCTTTGCGAAATCAGCTCATAGTCATTGGGCTGCAGCTATCCCTAGCTTTTCTGGCGACACAGCGGAATATGCCATCAACATTCCAGGTCACAGCATCGCTGCCATCTGCAAGCAGCTTCGTAAGCGACTTTGCTATCTGCTTAGTTGCTCGAGAGGTCCTCTTCTACTATTCCCATCGATTGTTTCACATACCATACCTTTATCGTCGCATCCATAAAATCCATCACAAGTTCACAGCACCAGTCGCCTTCGCCTCACAGTATGCCCATCCCATCGAGCATATTGTAGCCAACACAATCCCTATTGTCCTTCCGCCCATACTGCTCAGAACTCACATCTTGACCATGTGGGCGTTTGTCGCTTGGCAGCTTATTGAAACGGCGACTGTTCATAGTGGTTTCGACTTCTTTGGAGGTGCAGCTTATCGTCATGATCGCCATCATGAGCGTTTTGACGTCCACTTTGGAGGAATGCCTTGGCTGGACTGGCTTCACAACACCGACGAACGAAAGAGATTGGAGAAGAAGAATAAGTAATTCTTTCATGATAAAACTATCTCGCCAAGATCAGCATCCTGAAAGCGAAGTATCAAGCTATGTATGTTGCCCATATCAGATATCCCTCGAGATCGTTGTGAATGGATATTGCCAAAAGACTGGTGCGGATTGACACCGCGCTCGAATTGGCTACAAAACAGATTCGCCAGACACCAATACTCGTCTGCATGAAGAAAGAACCCGAGTTTTGTGTGAGATTCATTTGCTTGAACCGAGATATAGTTGTCGGGGGTTGAGAATAAGTTATGATTGGACCAGACTCGAAACCAATTCCTTAGCCCTCGTGTGATAGGCAAGGATCTTGACCTTGGGTCTGGTCCATTCTGGTGATGGTATATGAGATTGTGGAATGCTGGATTGTGTCAGTAAGGTCGTTGTTATTTTATTGTCATGGAACTTACCACTAGCAATAGCGAATAGATTCAATGGGCTTATTGTCTCAAATACTTCCCATCGACTAGTACCGAAGTCCTCACCCATAATCATGGTAATACACTGAGACAACGTGACCTGGCTGCGCCCCAGCGATCTTTCTGCTGCGGCTTGGGTGTCCATGAACCATGTCTCGGCATCTGGAGCATCAAAGTGCTCATCCGTAGCCGCGAGGCCAAATTGCAGTTCGTTAATTACCATCTGGGGACTCATATCGTAGAATATCACGAACGCAGAGTCAAGAAGGAAGGTATATAAGAGGGTACGGATTAACTCCTCTCGTAATCCGAACGCTGTCCAGTGATCGTGGAGGTTGTGTGGAGTAAAGGATGCTTCCTCACGTGTTCCAGGCATCGCGAAGGGGTACAGGCTGCGGGAAACGAAGACAATGTAAGGAAACCGTTTCCTGCGAGCTCTGAGTCTCATTTTTGTGTCACCTTCCCAGTTCATGAGCAGGAGAATACCATAAGCAGCCTGCAATATGTCAAGGCGTTGGCGAACTTGGCAATCCTGGCCGTCATCGTCTGTTTGAGCAATACTGTCTTCGCTGAAATCCGGATCCTGGAAGATCCAGCTCTCGACTGTCTCCAGCCACATCATTGCCTGATCATGATGCTTTCTGTCGGGACTCAAGGAGGCTCCGATCAGTGAGAGAGCCGCTATCAACTTTGGCGACTTTACTGTAGAGTCAAAAGTCGGTCTATGGAAGACAGGCCAGTTTGGATGCCAGGTTTGAAAGAACAAAGTCAGGAATAGCTCAATATTTCTTGGAGAAAAGAATCTCGAACAAGACAGTTTTCGGGAATTGTACCATTTGAAATCGGGCGATTGAGATGATGCTTCCAAGACGCCTCTGACAATATTTTCACATTTGTTTGACAAGGAGTGTTGTCCTGTCAACCCTTGCTGGGGCTGTGTCCGTTGGCCTATACTTACCCAAGGCGATGTGACCGGCATTCCAGGAATGGCTACTGGTTCGGGAGAGGGCTGGCTACCATATTGTAGGAGGTCAGAATGAGTCTTTGTGCTGGCGCAGATGTTGTCGCAGTTGAATGAATTCGCCAGACCGTGGGACGAAGTAAGTCTGGCAAGAAAGCAGAGACGCATACGGGGAAAGGTCGGCTTTGGTGTCAGCAGCGACAGCGACGGGCTATGATACGAAATAGGCCAATCATCTTGTGGTAGATAAGAGTCAGATTGTGGCATTAGAATTGAGTTGCCATCCGTCTCAGAAGCTGCTTGAGGTTGCACGATTAGGACAGGATGAAATGAGGTGACCGGCGTCGAGTCCGAAACCCAGTCATGTTGTGATAGGAGCAGTGGTCCGCCCTGCACTTGCAGGTCCTGTCCTGATAGAACCTGGCGCTTTTGCTGGCTTTTCCCCTCTTTCAGTGAAGATATTAAGTCATCCTTCTTTGGTGTTTGGACATAATTGCAATCATGATTCTGCTCGGCGCAAGCTTTGCAAGGTCGCGATCTCGTGCATCTCCTTTTCAACTTGACGCATCTTTCACAAGAATTTTGCGGCCTTCCTCGCTTCTTCCGGTCCAGAGATGGAGGCGGTAAACCTGATTTGATGCGTCTGTCACATGTTCTCCAATGACGAAGGAGTGCATCTCTGATGGCTATGCTTCAGCCATTGAAATCAAAAAAGAACAATCGAGCTTAAACTAACCGGCGATTGAATCCACGACTGCAGTCTTGGCATTTGTAAGACCTTTCATCTGCGTCTGAGCCCTCGTTACTTTAGTATTGATGCTCTACAACGACCAGGCTACAACAAGCTTACGCGACAGGTAATGTCGATTAAGGTGGTCTTGACGAAACATTGTTAGTGAACACTGCATCCTATCAAACAACTTGATTTCAAACGGCATACCTGATTTTGTGAACCCGGCAGAGCAGATAGGACAGCAATGTTGGGACTGATTATCAGACATGGTGTTGACCGAGGTCACCAGGCCGGGCCAGGGAACTTAGGCGGCAGTACTAATTGGAAGAAATAAGCGATGCAAGCTAGCAATCCAATGATAGAGAAGTCACGGGTCACGAAGTCCACAATTGATGGCAGAGACGAGCCTGAACAAACTGGACTGAAGGATTCGATGTGCCCATGCAACTAAAAGCTGGTCAAGATGCACACGTGGAGGCGGGAAATCTGCCACCCCCGCAAGAGAGATCGGCATCCCGCCTCATCCCCACGATCCGAGTTAGTCTAGTGTCTAGATATCGAAACCCCGCAAAAGCACAGCCTTTCGGTTCCTACTGAGAGGCATTTCGGCATTTGTTCGCGGCATCCGGGACTTGAAGGAATAATATCTTCCCGTCATTAATCGCACTTCTTCCACTTGAAATTATCAACGTTCACTATCGCCGACTTTCATCTCAACCTACCTAGTGACAATTGCCCTTTACGTGTTACGTTGAGTCAAAACAGCCCTAGATTAGCTCCTGCAGCAGTGCAGAACATGGGAGACGTGGCAGCGGAAGAGCCTTACCATCGGGTAGCTACCGTGGCAGTAAGTAAAATCGTTATACCAAGTGTTTGGTTCATCGGCGACTAACCATAACAAAGCGCTCAAATGACGGTTTCCAGTTCAAGATCAACTCAGTTCCAATCCCAAAACTCCAGCCATGGGAAGTGCTCGTTAAACTGTCTGCTACTGGCGTCTGCGGCACTGATATGGCCCTTGCAGGTGGTTACCTCGGTCCATGCCGTGAGGTGCTTGGCCATGAGGGCGTGGGCCGCGTTGTACAAGTTGGCTCTGGAGTAGATCCCGAGGGTGTCAAGATTGGCGATAGAGTTGGTATAGCTTGGGTCAGGGATGTCTGTGGTCGATGCAACTGTTGTCGTCAGCCCGGCGGCGAGGTTCGTTGTCTGGAGCAGCAGAACTCGGGACGGAAATGGGATGGAACCTTTGCAGAGCACTGCATTGTACCGAGTCGTTATGTGTTGACGATACCCGAGTCAAAAGAGCTGCCAGATGAACTGGTTGTACCAACACTGTGTGGCGGCGTTACCGCATATAAAGCACTCAAAGCTTGTGGAGCGACACCGGGAGAATGGGTTGCTATAGTTGGAGCTGGAGGTGGTGTTGGGGGTCTGGGGATTCAGTATGCAAAAGCCATGGGATTCCGCGTTGCGGCTGTTGATATTGGGCCTGCAAAAGAGTCATGCATCAAGATGGGAGCCGACGCATACTTTGATGGAGCATCCCCTGGTACGCCGGCCGAACTGAGGAATCTTACCCCTAATGGAGCTGGAGCCAAGGCCGTTATTGTCACCGCAGGGTCAGGTCGAGCCTATCAGAACGCCCTTGATCTTGTTGCGGTGTTTGGCACTCTAGTCTGCGTTGGCATTCCTCCACCAGATCAAGCGATGAGTCTCCATCCGCTGACTCTCATTGACCGCGGTATCAATCTTCTGGGAACATTAGTGGGAACACGAACAGAAACACTTGAAGCTCTCGAGTTCGTGCGAAGAGGCGTGGTAAAACCTATTGTGGAGTCGGTGAACTTTGACCAGCTCGACGATTTGGTCAATCAATTCTCCAAGACAACTGGAAAATTGGTTATACAATTTCCATTATAGGTTTTATTCTCTGTTCTTTTGTAGTTTCGCGGTTGTTATACTATGTTAGTGGATCAGAAGATAACATAGACCTTGAATATCAGTTAATTTTATTATGTAAATAGTTATTTCAAATCTTCCATTGCAGCTCTTATCAACGCCACTGCCAGTGCTCTGTAATGATCTGATATGAGAGCAAATTGAGACAAACAATAAAGGGCAAATCTCTTCGGATCGGCCAAAGAACGTTTAACACGTTGCATGCATTTCTCTTTTTAAAAATAAGTCGTATCCTGAGCAGATCTTTGCCGGTTCACGCCAAAGGATACATGAAAGTCCGGCATCAGGACGGGGACATATGCACATGTCGGACAATTCCCCACCTCCGCCTCGATGTTGTGTAACCTGATGTCGGCCGAACGGGAAAATACCCACCACTGTCCCAGCCAAGTACCAAGGTTCACGCATACCAAATGCGCGGCTACCTATTACGAGGATTTTTATTTAAGGTCTACTCGAGTATCAATTTTGGTTTGCTCACTCTAAGTTTGCCGATTCTTCAGATAGTATACCATTATCATCAGAATGACTACTGTCAATCCTCTTGTTCTGCCCCCTGGCATCGCACCATCTGTTTTCCAACAATTCATTTCAGAAGTCACTGAATTCACAACCGCTGAAAATGTTGTCATCATCTCCAACCCTGGACAGCTGGACAAGCAGGACTACCGCGACCCCAGCAAGATGCATGACATGTTTGACATAACCTCGAAGCAGCATTTTGTTTCCTCAGCAGTCATCACCCCCCGCGACGTAGGTGAGGTTCAAGCAATCGTCAAGCTGTGCAATAAGTTTGAGATTCCGCTTTGGCCATTCTCCATTGGCCGAAATGTTGGGTACGGCGGTGCGGCTCCCCGTGTACCAGGCTCGATTGGCCTTGATCTTGGCAAACATATGAACAAGATCTTGAAGGTTGATGTTGATGGTGCATATGCTTTGGTTGAACCTGGAGTTACATATGCAGATCTCCATCAGTACTTGGTGGACAACAACCTTCGTGACAAACTGTGGATCGATGTTCCTGATCTTGGCGGCGGATCCGTGCTTGGAAACACTACAGAGAGGGGAGTTGGCTACACTCCGTATGGTAAGTCAACTTCATCGTTATACTGACCAAGTATTGACGGCCTGGAGGTGATCACTTTATGATGCACTGCGGCATGGAAGGTAAGAGCTCCAATATAGCTACCTCGCTGCAAGGGATGCTTATGACTGACCCTCTGAAGTTGTCCTTCCCGACGGCACACTAATCCGTACGGGAATGGGTGCTTTGCCAAACCCAGATGCGGATCCAAACGCCCCTCCACACGAGCAAGAACCCAACTCGGCGTGGCAACTGTTCAACTACGGCTTCGGTCCCTATAACGACGGCATTTTCACTCAATCGTCTCTTGGTATTGTTGTCAAGATGGGTATCTGGCTCATGGTAAACCCTGGAGGGTATCAATCATACTTGATCACTATTCCCAAAGATGAGGATCTTCATCAGGCCATTGAGATTATTCGACCACTTAGGACTTCAATGGTGCTCCAAAATGTTCCCACTGTTAGACATGTACTCTTGGATGCAGCTGTCATGGTATGAGCCCAGCTTGACCACCTGAGCCCGGCTGACAATAACTACAGGGATCTCGAGACAAGTACACGACTTCGAAAAAGCCGCTTAATGATAAGGAACTCGATGAGATCGCGGAGAAGCTCAACCTAGGCCGCTGGAATTTCTATGGGGTGCTTTACGGCCCTGAGCCCATCCGGAAGGTTATCTGGGAAGTTGTCAAGGGTGCTTTCTCAGCCATCCCCGGAGCCAAGTTTTATTTCCCAGAGGATATGCCTGACAATGTCGTCTTACAGACTAGAGATCTTACCCTGCAGGGAATTCCCACCATGACTGAGCTTGAATGGGTGTAAGTTCTGCATCTCTCCCGACATCAAACTTGACGTATTAACCGCATTTAAACAGCAACTGGCTGCCCAATGGAGCTCACCTGTTCTTCTCCCCCATCGCCAAAGTCACGGGCGACGACGCGGTCGCTCAGTATGCCTTAACCCGCAAGCGTTGTGAAGAAGCGGGCTTCGACTTCATCGGAACTTTTGTCGTCGGAATGAGGGAGATGCATCACATAGTGTGTCTTGTTTTTGATCGCCTTGATCCGGAGTCATGCCGTCGAGCGCACGCCCTCATTAGTCAGTTAATTGATGACGCGGCGAAGAAGGGCTGGGGCGAGTATCGCACTCATTTGGCATTGATGGACCAGATTGCGCAGACTTACAACTTCAACAATAATGCGCAGATGCATCTCAATACGACAATCAAAAATGCATTAGACCCCAAGGGAATTTTGGCGCCTGGGAAGAATGGAATATGGCCAAGCGGCTATAACGCAAAGGACTTTGCTGTAAGTCCACAGCGCTCTACAAAGCTGTAGCAGGGTAATAGTATAGATTCTTCAGATAAGGAGTGAGATTGATTAGAACTGTCTTGGTCTTAATAAATGCTTTCCAACCGTACTTGACCTCTTCTCATGCTTAGATCTTGGCTTGGGCTGTCTCCTTGGCTAGCTGTGCACTGAACTGCTTAGTCAATTGCCTAATCGCCAAGTCCAACAGGACATCCTCGCTTCCACCAGGAATCCTGGCCCCAGGAACTTCTCGATAAATCTCTATATCATCGTGTCAGTTCTCTGTCTCAGAATCAAAACATCTACTGGATAACTTACTCTCGGCAATCTCTCCCTTGCCCGTACGCGTATAACCGTTGCCTCCGAACAATAGAACAGCACATCTCGCACACTCGTCAAGAACAATGCCAGCGTTGGCTTTGCACAGAGCGGTCAAGCCACCGAGCTCTTGGTCTGCTGTTTCCTTGGGCATCTTGGAGAGCTGGTATGCAAACGATTCTACCCAGGCCCATTGCGACTCCAGGATTGCACCACATTTAGCTAGTCGGTGACGTACCACGGGCTGTTCCATGAGAGTCTTGACAATGTCAGCTGTGAATCATATCCACTCCATCTTCTGAACCGACCTTGTTGAAAGCCTTGCGCTGAAGACAATATGCAAAGGCGCTGCTCAGGGCGACTCGAGCCTGACGGGTGACACCAACAGAGATGAACATACGCTCGTGGTTAAAGTTATGCATGATATACTTCATGCCGTCGTTCTCACGCCCTATCAGGTTCTCCCGTGGAACTCTCACATCATCAAGTTCAATAAAGGAGGTTCCGGCCACAATCTGCCCTGCAACTTTAAGTCGTCTCCTGGTCACGCCAGGATAGTCCTTGAGCGGGACTAAGATTAAAGAAATGCCTTTTCCCCCAGAGTTCTCCCCACCAGTTCGGACTGCCATGCTAGCGTAGTCAGCCATCATTCCATTGGTAATCCACTTTTTGGTCCCGTTAATGATATATTCGTTGCCACTCAGATTAGCCGTCGTTGTGATGTTGGCCACGTCGGAGCCAGCACTAGAAATGGGATTAGTAAAGCTCTCATTCAGTGACATGTTGAACCCACTCTGGCTCTGTAATAGCAATGCAGATTCTCTTTCGCCCGAGTAGGAGATCTGGGAGAAATCTTTCTTGTAGCTGAGGCTCTGCATAATGCAACAGAGGGGGGATACCAAAAGCAACGCCAGTGGTGATGGAGCCAGGTGGCCCAGCAAGGCCGGAGCGGCTCATCTAGTGTTCAATACAGTCAGCATCACGAGTGATAATGCATTCGAGTGGTGTCATACCTCATCTGCATATATCATCGTATGCAAAGTGTCCCATTCCTCCACAGGTACCTGGCCAGGCATGTGGGTTATGCCTAGCTTTCGAAGCCATTCTACAGGTAAAGGCGCTGGCAAAGACGGCAGGATAAAGTTACCCTTTGCAAAGACCTCGAATAAGTTAGATGGCACCTCCTCTGCTGTTTCCCAGTCCAGGGCATGCTTGTTAAGGTTCTCATCAACGAATTCGCGACAAGCAGCCTGGAATCTGCGATGCGACGCGTTGAAGTACGGTGACGGGGCGCCTCTAAGCCACGGAGGGTCTGCGAAGGGGACTTGGTGAACGGCAGGTGGCATTTTAGAGATGGTTTTAGAGATAACAACAGTTTTACAACAGTTAGGTTAAGGTATATTTAATGAATTGCGCGTTTGATATAAACAGTATTTCAAGGCGTCCAACGCCAGTGGCGGGGTTTTCCTATTGAGGAAACTTCCTCGGCATAACTGTCTGGACTACCCCAAGCCAGCCGAGGCTGATTTTCGAATTTTCCTACCCACTCAAATGTCTCATTCCGGGTCTGATCGACATGACATGGACGCGCCGAAGGTTACAGCTACTGAGAGCCATTTCAACTAATCGCGGGCATTAAGAAGTCATCCATTTCATTCCCATCGTATGCGAGAGTTAGTTTCTTCAGCAGCGACACGTATCTGCGACTCGTCGACACCTTGACAGCTGCGAGTGAATGCGTCTGTGGCAGCGTCTTGATGTTGACGTATATTCTTGTGCCAGCTTGGTCATACCGCTCGCATACCGTCTGTATGCTATGTTCCACCTCCGCCACTGACGTCGTGAGCGTCCGATTATTGTCAATCTTCAATCGACCTCTCATAAATATCAATATCCTTATAGTTTAAATGGCGTTTCAGCATTTGTCAGTGTCTCCAATCCAATAAATAGTGGAGGTTCGCTGATACCCGCTGGACGCTGACTCAATAATACCTTCTTAGTAAAAGGCATTTTGTGACCCAAGTTAAAGGCCAGTGCATTGTAAGCTGGCTCTAACACTGCTGAAGTTAGCGCGCTAGTTTATATTCTCAATAATAGTACAGGCACTAACTTGGATTCATTGTGTCAGGAATAGTGCCATTGCACAGCCACTTAGGAACGGGTTTCGCTTTTGAATCCAGTGCAGTATGTAGCTCGAGGGCCGCCTTGACACGCGCACCAACGTCCGTGGATCTCCACACGTCCATACCTTGGATACGCAGCGTATCGGCAATGTGGGAGATGGATGAGATGCCAAAGCTGGTGTGAGCAAAATCTCGGCAGGTCTCCTGCGTGATGCCACTAATTGGGAAGGTTTTTTGATTGTACCAGTACTTGATAATCTCCGCGGTGGTATTGATCCCACCACGGCCTTGCACGGGATACTCCCCATCAGAGGTCAGGTAGATGTACGCAGGAACCCGGCTGGAGAACAACCCCAAGGACTTTTCGTAGAGAGCTGCATCTTCAAGGAAGACGGCAGCCCCTATGGTAGACTCAATCATCACTACGAGCGTCAGCAGATCCGCTAGTGACAGTAATACAGAAGAAGTGGACCTACCTAGTTCCCAGTTTCCATTCTTCCGCGGGGCGCCATCCTCGATGAGGGGGAGGTAGGCGTGCCGTAGCATGTCAGAGAACGTGTTGATACTCTTCTTGGACCAGTGTTTATAGCTCGAGCGCATGATTTCACCGGCACGTACCCAATTAGCGGCCGACCAGGCCGCCTGCAGTGGTGCGTTGCTGTTGTTGTGACCTTGGATCGTGCTTGACCAGGCATCCATATAATGGATGGATTTCTTAGCATAGTGCTTATCCTTCGTAATCCACCATGCCAATGCGTTCATGTATGCCGCCATGGAATCCTCACGCTCCTGATAACACCCAATGTTGGGCGTCGATGTCGGTCCGCACTCGACTGTCTCATATGGCTCAGCCGTTCGCGTAGGTGAGATATACGACATGTTGAGCATGGAATCTAATGCATCTGTCCAAGGATTCTTCCTAGCCGCGATCCTCTTTGAAATGTAGTCGAGCTGCGGTCCGGAAACGAAAACTCCCGGATGAACCCATGCCTTGGGTGCCTTAGTTGGAATGGGAGAATAAGGTGTCGCGTTACTATTACTTGCCGCGTATACAGATTTAAGGGCAAAGGAAGATTCTAAACCAAGCACTAGGAATTGGAGCTTCATCTTGTTAGTGAAGATAGTAATAATTTTGATTGGTAGGTAAACGTATAACGCTGCTGCTAACTATACATAGCTCTGTTAGCTATTTTATACCGCAATTGTATTAATGGTGCCTAAGGCACTAACCTCACAGTTTCCACCAATAAAAATTTAGTAAAATTAAAGATTTCCCACTAATTAGCTAACCCGCTTTGTTCTTCTTACTCGAAGTACGTAATTTCTTAGTGATATTTTAACTGCTATAACCTTTTAAGTACAAGGGCAACAGCTAATTCCGCACGCGGAACTATGCGTCTTGGTCTTTGCTCTAGCCTTTTTAAATAAGGTATAGATAGACAAGCAAGGCAGACTCGACTTTTCAGCTCTCGCTTAATTAAACTAGAAATAGCCTAGTACGTTAACTACTTCAATTTCAGAAGTTCTTGCCGTGTTTGCCTTCCAGGTAGCTACATAAAGTAAGAGGTGTATATAATTAAAAGTCATTCTTATCTAGTAAAAGAAAAGACACAGTTATTCTAATCCTTTAACTTTGCTCTTTTCTATTTATTTGTCCTTTATACCGTCCTCTATCCTATCACGCACAGAGAAACCTCAGCACATCATGGCTTTTAAGGCTGGTACTGAGCTCCCTGTCTCGCTAGCAGGGCTACCTCGATACATCGCTGAGCATCCTGAGGTGCCTATGGTCAATATCTTGGATCCTTATCGCAAATATGAAGCCTACCTGCGAACGGTATATGCTCAAGATCGCCAAAATCCCTTACTTGACGATCCCTACCTTAATGTTATCCCTCTGTTCACTAGGGACACCAGATATATCGTTACGCGAGCAAGAAATCTTATTACTGAGTCCGAGGAGGAAAAGTCCAAGTATATAATGCCTTTGCCAGATGATAAACGTCGACCCAATAACTCCCCTGCGATAGTAGCCAACCTGGAGGTGTTTTCTAAAAACTTTAATATCTTCTCCGAGTTCTCTCTTATAGGTATTGACTGGAATAATATTGTGGCAGCCGGTTCTTCCGTTGTTAACACGCTTGTTCCTATCCCAAAAGAGTTTGACGGCACCAACCGCAAGCTCCGAGAGTACTACCATGAGAAGGTCCGAAATGCTAGGTTCGACTCACATTGCCTCGCGCCTGTTGTTAACCATTTCTGCAGTTCTGCCCAGCTTCCGATGTCGATCTTTTCTTGTACGGTCTTACACATGACGAGGCGATTGAGAAGATCAAGAGTATCGAACGCGCTGTGAAAGATGCCGTGCACTCAGATGTGACGGTTGTTAGGACCAAGTACGCGCTTACAATCGCGAGCCAGTATCCAGTCCGACATATCCAGGTGAGCACCCCAAGTACCACATTAGTATGCGGCTGGCTCTGATTGAATTGGAGATTGTCCTGCGAATCTACAAGTCTGTTAGTGAGATCCTTACTGGATTTGACATCGATGCCGCGGGTGCGGCCTACGATGGCAAGCAGGTCTACGCTACGCCTCGTGCACTCAGCAGTTTCATTACACAGGTCAACCATATTGATCTCACACGGCGCTCTCCGTCTTATGAAAACCGTCTCTCAAAGTACTCACACCGTAACTTCGAGGTCTATTGGCCCGAACTCGACCGATCCCGGGTTGACGCAGCCATTTACGAAAGGAGACTCGAGCGCACATTCGGCCTGGCTAGGCTGCTGATCATGGAGAGACTGCCTACGGGGCCTGCGAGAGATGAATACCGTAATAAGCTTCGCGAGGCACGAGGGAAACATAAGGTCTCTCGTCAGCGCAAAGGCCTGCGTGGAAACATCAAAGAGGACTACGACGATGAAGTAGCAGACTGGCGTTTTGAAGAAGACATTAGCGACTACCACACATTCTCCATGCCGTACGGCCGAAAGTTCGACGCTAAACGCATTGAAAAGTTGGCATATAGCCAGGATCTGCTCCTTAACGCAGAGTGGAGCCAACCTCGAGATCGAACAGTATCGCTTCACCGGCATCCTGTGTTCTTCGGGTGTGTTGAGGATGTTATCGAAGACTGTTGCGGGTTATGCCCAGTTCCCCAAACCGATGAGGAAAAAGAAGTCGCCGAAAAGGAGGCTGAGATTTATGTCTCAGGCAAGCTTACTTTCATAACTGACGACCCTAGTAGACAGCAGATTGGCTCGTTCAACCCTCTTACAGAGCATGATTGGACTGATATGGCTTATACTGGCAAATCTGCACGCCTTTTCCAGTCTATTATCGATGGGAACGTAGATGATGTTCGTGACTTGCTTTTGCAAGAGGGGCCTGAGCTAAACAAGCGTGACCACACCGGAAGGGCCCCTCTGCATCTCGCTGTGATGGCTTCTACACCCGAAGTTGTTGAAGTTCTACTTAATCATGGGGCTCGATTGACTAGCAGGCTAACGAATGGCGAAACAGCACTGCATCTAGCTGCTTCTCGTGGCGACACAGCTATCATAAGGCTTTTGATGGAGAAGAGTATCAAGAACGAGCAGGCTCGACGAGAGAGCGAGGCTGAGGTACATGAATACGATTCCAACTTGGAAGATCGCGAAAGCGATTCAGAGGATGAGGCGTCCATTGACGACAATGGAACGGAGTGGTCTTCGGACGATTCTGAATCATCGGCCAGTTCTGAAGACGATGCAGACTACTTCCAGATCGATGTCACGGCCGGGGATGTACCATGTGCACCACTGCACTTGGCGATTGCGAACGGGCACAACAATGCTGTGAAGCTTCTCTGTGATGTAAGAGTGTTTCCACGTTCATTGCAACCAAGTCGTTCGAAATGCCTCGCTGACTTATCCCTGTATGTATCAGTACGGAGCCAACTTAACCCTCCCCCTAGAGATAGCCGACCAGAACCCCAACAGCGCCGTTGAGTCTTTAAGTACCATTGGTATCTACCCCCTTGCTCTTGCGCTTACCCTACCGCGAGATCGGGTCAAACCTATGGTCCAATTGCTATTTAAGCTTGGCGCAACTGCATCCCAAGCAGACCCCCGAGGCTTGACAGTCTTTCAACGATTTGCTGAGCATGCTGAAGCTGACGTGATGCATGTTCTTATCAGTGAGGATACAGGCGGAGTGAAAAGTTCTATTAACCACATCGTGGTTCAAGGCTGGTCATCGAACCCACAGACCATCTTCCCACTTCATAGTGCTACCGAACGTGGTGATGTGGCTCTAGTGCTACAGCTCCTGGCAAACGGTGCCGAACCTCACATTGAATTAGCGGCATGGACCAAGGCCGCCAAGGTTTCTCTGACAAGGGATATACTTGGAAGTCCGGAGTATAACAAAAATATGTACCAGAAGTCAGCCGAGCAGCCGATTATAGCGGCTTTGCGGGCTGGTATCCCTGAGGTTGTGCTTGAGCTACTTAAACGAGGTGCAGATCCTAATGTGATGACTCGCTCTACTGCCACGTCGATGATAATCGAGTACCGACGTCGATTCAATAAAGGCAGGCTAGCTCTCGACATCGTCCGAGGGATGCTTTCAAGGCTCGAGACGCTAAGGGAAGTCAAGGCCAAGGTCAAGGCGGAGCCCAAGCTACAGCCCGGCATGGATAGGTTCCTCGCCAAGTTCTCAGAAGGCACATATCAACACTGGCTGGTTGCTGGGGATATTGAGGGCAAGAGAGAAGTACTCGAACAGCGACTGAAGGCTTACCGTGAGTCCAACGCTGAGGACAGGAAAGTGGCTGGTGAATACGAGGAGGTGGTTAATGAGCTTGTCGCGAAGCTCCGTGCAGTAGAGCAGGCTCTTCTTTCACAAGGGGCTAGAACGTACGAGGAGCTCTATCCCGATATCAAGACTGGCGATGACAATCTCTACAAGCAAAACAGTAACGCTGATGAGGAAGATGTGACACCTTACAAGCATATCTTCACCTTCATTGGTGAAGATGAGATTCTGGAGAGGGGGCACGAGGGCTACATCAAACTGTAAGTGATTTACTCTACCAAATCGTTAACACAAGTTGGCGGAGGATTGACCTTGGTCGCCCTTAGATTCGAGGCAGCTTGGGCTGGAGACCTTGACTGCATCAAGGCCCTGACAACACAGGCATGGGGGCCTCAGCAAGACCAACCGCCGTTGATCATCGCCATGAAAGACAAAGCTCACAACACCCCATTCTCTCTCGCCTTTTTGCGCGGACACCATGCGGTCGCGCGCGCCATCCTCGAGATCGCAAAGGCTCAGTGGGCTCCAATGAAAGTGGACCAAGTGCACAGGGACCTTTCGTACTACCTCCAAGGAGAGGAACGCGGAAAGGGAGCCAACGCCAGCCAATCTGAGGGTGATGATGATAATGCCGATGATGATGACGATGATAACGATCAATTCTCGGAGCTGGAGCTACAAGTTACGATGCAAGCGAAGTCCCACAAGACGCCCCTCGGCTACCTTCTAGAGCGCGTCTCGACTTTTAAGTTGCAGAGCACCACCAGCGTCTCAGATCTCGGTGTCCATGGTCTATTTGAGCACTGCATGGCGCAAGATGACGCCGCTGGCCTGACGCTACTCCTTGAATTTGCTGGTACTTACTCAGGCAAAACCCTGAACAGAGAGGAGTTGAGGGAACGCCTTGCAGCTCTACTCTTGACTGCCTTGAAGTCATTCCCCTCTGCGAGAACAAGAAAAAGAGTCCTAGTGGCGATGAGACTCAACAAGCGGAAATTGCTCTCCAAGATTTTCATGGACGAAGAGTATTATAACCGCGACAACGAGTTCACTTTCCCTATCGAAGCTTTCATGACCGCCATCAGACTCAACAAAACCCAGATGCTCTCTCTGGTCGTCAAGCAGGTGGGAGTTGGCATTCCTCTGGACCACCTTCTTAAGGTTTCTGTAGGCGGAGCTCCTACGGGTGGGGACATTGAGAACGCCGTGCGCATCTTCGACACGACTTACCAAGGTCTGACTGTTTACGGTAAGAAGAGGTGAGTTTGGCTATAGTTTCCTCAGCTACCCGGAAAGACTGTTGCCCTGACTCAAAACAGGAAGGACTGGGCAGCTGCTGGTAGAGGCATGGTCGTCCACCCTACTGGTATTAAGGCGGCTCCTCTTCTTCATGCTGCACTCTTTGGAGCACTGGAATCTGTCGAGTATTTTCTGAGTGACGCACCATACCGTCACTACAGCGAGTTCGGCAAGTCAATGGTCGCCCGTGAGGATCCTCGTATGCAACACTTCGTAGACGACCCCACTGGCTTCGATAGGGCCATCTCTACGTGGCTAAGCACAGACAGTAATTTTCTTCCTGGGTGGCTGCAGAGTGATTTTGAGGAATCCTTGTAACTGACCTTTTCCTAGATGACCTTGTCATTAACTGCGTGGTGTTGGCAGAACCCAGCCAGGAGGCCAAGGAGCTCTTACAGTACCTTGTCAAGGCATGCCCTAGCAGCCTGGAGAGGCGGGATTCCGACGGAAACACGCCACTATTGAACGCTTGTATTCTTGGGAGGAGACAGGCGGTCGAGACTCTTATCGGTGCTAATGCTGACCAAGCCACGAAGAACTACAAGGGAGAAAACGTGTTGCACGCCCTCCTCCGCTACAAGAGCGACCCTTCTTGCTTAGAGGCTATTTTGAAGTTGTTTGATCAGGATCTCCTCAGGAATCACATCAGTCAGCAACACCAGAGCCTTCAAGGAAAAGCAAACACTCCACTTCATTCTTGGATCTCTAAGATGGCCAGCGATGGCAGTTCCAACTCACTCTCCGCTTCCGAGCAGAAGGAGATGCTTAGTCTTCTACTCAGGTACACCTCTGGAAAGGAGCTTGAACTACTGAACTGCGAGGGTAACACGCCGCTACATACTGCTGTTCAGAAGGAAAATATAGCGATTACAGGCGTCCTTGTAAGGCATAAGCCAGCACTTCTCTTCCAGGAGAATGTAGCCGGTCACACAGTATTTGATATTGCGAAAGCTCAGGTTAATCGGAGGCAGTTCAGGCAACCTGACTCTGACCGCGAGAATTGGGAGCAGGACTTATCCGCCGATTCCCTCCTTAATAAGCTTCACTATAAACAGAAGAAGAAGACAAGGTCTGCCGAGATGTTTAGTGCTAAGCGCAGGGATGAGATTACTGCTGAGTATGGTCTTAGCCGTGAGTACTGTCCTGACGAACTTTACGATATTGTTGGGTCACTTGGGTATGCTTTGTGCCTTTCTGGACCTAAGTCTGAGAAATACAACATGCCTGAGGGAATGGCTGCGGCTGTAATTCTGGACCTCTGCACTACTGCGATTAAGCAGTATCCTGCCAAACGCCGCCTGGTTAGCGTTAACGAGGCCAATGCTGTTTTACAGCATCTTTTGGGTAACCACTTCCCGAGTTGTGGAGAGGATGAGGATGGTTATGGCGATGAGAAAAAGCAGAGTGAGGTTAAGGGTGAAGATGGGGCGGGGAAGGATAACAAAGAGGTTGACTTTGTTGTTGAGAGGATGCGGAATAGTAATTACGGGAGGTGGAAATGCTATCAGTGATGCAAGTAGGGAGAGGGTTGGCAGGACCGTGAAT